>QTSX02000115.1:0-264143 GCA_014839935.2 Entomophthora muscae
GTTTCTTGTGTAGTTTCATATTTTATATTCAATTTAATACAGTTACATATAAATTCTAGTCTAATTATGCTTTTAAAACTAAAATAAACTCTCTTTAAAAAACAGCTAATTTAAGAATTTTTTATATTCAGCATATACTTTTTATTGCAGAAATGAATTCCTTGGGGCCTCTGTAGTCTAGATAAGATTTTAAATATAGTTTTTTATATTGAGAACTGTATTTTATTTTGCTTCAAAGTTAACCTCTGGAAAATTGATTTTTGCACTTTGATCTTTGTTATTTTCAATTTTTGCACCCTACATAGTGTTTCAATTTTTGCACTTTTGGGGGTCCCATTTTTGATTTTTGCACTTTTGACCTTAAGAACTTTGACCTAAGGAACTTGCCCATTCATTTTAGGTGCTTTAATATGCTTAAGGGTACAGCTCTTATTATTAAATATTTTTGAATTATTTTTATTTTTTCTTCATATTTATTTATTTCCGCGTTTTCATATACCATACCTGTGTAAAATCTGCGGTGCATCTGCTCATGCTTTTTATAGCAAATTTTGTTTATTGAAATTTACTTTTTTTCTTTAAAATGTTGCTGGCTGGGTAATTTTTGGGCCACTGTATCTTGATGGTGCTTGGTTTTATGCTACACTGATAAAACCCCGGTATCTATCCAAAAGGCTGTAGGGTTGATAAAACCCATGTAGCTAATTTTTGATCTTGAACTTACAAGCCTGCTGGCGTATTGCAGCGCAGAGAAAATATTTTGGATGGGTGTGGCTGGCTGAATACTTTAACCCTTATAGATGGCTTGTTGGTTGAAGGCTCTGCTACTGCTAGTTTGGGCATCGGGCTGTGGCTGGTTGATTTGGAGGTTCGGGTTGGTTCAAGGATTTGATTGGTAGGTTTCCTAATCAGCTAATCATTGGCGGGTGGCGTGGTGAAGCGAGAACTGGTTGGGTACAAAGCTGGGACTGCTTTTGTGATATCTAAAAAGGCGGGCTGATTCAAGTGCACGATCCACCAAATAAATTTTAGAGTGGGCTTAAAGGAGAAGCTGCAATAGGTTTAATGAGAGATGTATGCTTGAAGTAGCACCCTTTGGAGGTAAAATTGGTTAATGGATTAACTTTTTCTATCGATGCGTAATAATTTATATGGAGAACTCAAGGCTCATTTAAACCAGTGCTCAAATTGAAAAGGGGTGGGTGCAAGGAAAGCAGATTTTTGGGTGTATTGGGTCCAAAAGTAGAGCTTCATAATTTCCACGCATCCTATATAAACTCTAAATTAAATTTCCATTCTTTGAATCAATAATAGTTTATCCCAAAACCATCAGTTCTTCAAAAAGATTGGGTTTATTTTAGGATTTATGGGCTGTTGTGAAAAATGGTGAACCCCAACATAATAAAACTTGTCAAGGGGCTAATAGACACCCCATTCAGGTCAAATGCCAGCACAGTTACCTAAGACTTGTCTGGTCTCATTCAGGCGTTCATGAGGTTTGGGGTGGGTTGTGAATTAAGTTCCTTATGCACAGAGGTTGTGTTTGAGTAGCTCATGTCTTTCATTGATTACCTCACTTGGGCACTAGCACTTTTCGGAAATTAATTTAATTTCCTCCAAAGTTTACCCCAGTTTCTGTCAAGCTGTGGTGACCGGTCCAATCCTTTCCGTGAGACGGGACGGGACGGTGTCGCTCTGCGATACCTTTTTGTTATGATCGGCATTTGTTTCTTGCAAGGCAGCACAGTCAATATGATTCGTAAGCAGTATATTATGGCAGTGTAAGATCGGAAGGAATATTCCCCGCACAGTACATAAACTATTACAGGGTCGATAAGCCAGAACAGAACCCAAGGCAGGGATGCTTGTATTAAATGTTAGCAAATCATCATGTACCTTTAAGCATTGAATTCCTTGTCATGAATAGCCCCTAGCTAGCTCACCAGCGTTAGAAGCGAGGGTGAATTCTGCATAAGCTTTTTATGCTTAAAGCAAGATGTGAAGGATTCGGCCGAGAGGTTGGCGGATGGCAGGACGTTGGCTTGGGCAGGAGGGTGGAACAGATCCTACTGCTTGGATAATCTAGCTTTGAGCAGATCGTGGCTGTCCTAGAATAGAATTTATTACAATTGACTTGTGATATGAATGAAAACTTCATCAAAGTGAATGGATGATGTCACAATCGTAGCATAGGCCCGTCTGGATTAGAATTGTGGTGCCCAAGTTGACCAGTGGCGCTGGTGGCATAGCAGATAACACCTTGAAAGGGAGGCCAAAACTGGTGCCAGGACAGAGCAGACGTTGGAACGGATGCCAATTGATATTCGGCGAAACTAACATTGGCTCCTTTATTCCATTCATTGGCTGAGCAATACTTTCGGGGAAAAGATCGAGCTCGATTTTTAGGTTGCACCTCTTGTTTCAATGGGGGGAAGTCGTTAAGATATGATTGGTCAGAGTCCTCAGTAGTTAGCCCTCTTGGCTATGACAAACGGCTGGCATTGGCTTGACCCTCGGGCAATGGTCCTCCTCGTGCTAATAACTGAACCCAACAGAAGAGATTGAGCTTTAAAGTTACTTGGAAATCGAGGTTGAACCCACACATACATGGATTACTCTCGAGAAACAAGCAAAAGATGGAGTGGCTATGACAGATACGCCATCCGACGTAGCATCTACTCTAGCGACTCTGACTCAGGCATTGTTGCATCTTCCCCCTCCACCGACTCTTCCCTAAATGGATATTCTGTCCAGCCCATCCCTTCCCGCTTTCAGTTCGCTCCTGTAGAAGGGCGTACCGAAAAGCCTGCCAAGAAGCGTGTAAGCTGGCTTCGTCTAGGCCGTAAGCGAGCCGACTCATCTATGCGCATCCTAAGCGAGGTCGCCACCAGCAAGCTGAGTCGCCGTTATGACCTCACGACTCTGGAGCTAGGGCGTGGCGTCAGTGGCTCTGTGTTTCTTGTTCGTCGCCACAAAGATAACGAGAATTATGCTGCAAAGGCCTACGTTAAGAAGCCCACTGACGGAAAGTACTCGCGTACAAAGTTCTTGGCAAAGATTGCCAATGAAGTGGTGATGCTGGCTCAGCTTCACCACGAAAACGTTATTCGCACAATCGATATTGTATCCAACGCTGACCAAATAGTTACCATAATGGAATTCTGTCCTGTCAATCTTTTTCGCTTAGTGAAGGAGAAGCTCCTGTCGATTGCTGATATCCAGGAGTTCTTCAGCCAGCTAGGGGCCGGCGTGGCTTATTTGCACAATGAATGTTCTATAGCGCATCGCGACCTTAAGCTTGAAAACTTGGGAGTTGGCCAAGATGGTCAACTTAAAGTATTAGATTTTGGCTCGGCCATTCGTCTCCCTTCCGATTCTCGACAAAGTCATATCTGCCCTGCCTGCTTCAACCAAGATACTTGCCGTGGTTCCGACTTCCCAGAGTTTCAGCGTCCACCACAAAAGGTGCGTGGACTATGTGGTTCTGATCCGTACATCGCCCCTGAGATTTGGGAGTCGGTGATCAAGGGTTCAGGCTCAACTTGCCGCTGCTGCCGAGTTTGCGGCTATGATCCTCTTAAATCCGATATTTGGAGCATGGGGGTTATTTATATTGCCATGCATTCTGGGAAGTTCCCTTGGGCAATAGCCAAACCCAGTGACCCTGATTTCACCCTCTTCAAAGCCCAGCGCCGTCACCGACTATCCAAATTTAAAGTTTCCTCCTCCTCTCTCCCAATGGCACTAGGCATGCTCACCCTTTGTCCCCAGGACAGGCTGGACATTGACCAAGTCATGGCACACTCCCGCAACTAAGCTAAAACACCATCAAACTAGAGGCCCGCTTTTACTTGTATAAAACTATGTTAACATATTCACTTGCCCATCTGAACTTGGAAATAAACCCCTTTAACCTACGCTACAATTCTCCTTCCACTAGTTTAACTACCCCAAACACCACTCTCATCATCATAAAGGGCTTTCCCTATCCTCACAAAGTCATGTATGACAACCCACACCCTTCACAATCCCGGCTTAGCCACTAAACTTCACATGACTCGATCTAACCCTAGCCCCACAACTGAAAATCCCCTGACTTGATATACACAATCATCTTCTGAAGAGCAGTAACCAGCCCTCAATAGCTATCTCAATATATAAGTATAAACCATCCCAGGCTAAAACAAGCTACTGTCAACTGCACAGGTCTAACAGTAGCTTTGTCAAAAGACCAATCCATCCTGGCCTACCACCAAAAATAAAACTGGTCCTTAATAAAACAAATCAACTAAAATATCAAAATTGGACACTTGAAACCAGCCACTAAAAACCATTTCACTGGCTTGGCCACGCTCAGCGTTAAGACAGTACCCCTAAAATATCCTTCAGCTGGATAACAAAGGGAAGTAGATGCACTAAAGCCATATCACTTACCTTTTAAACAACCCCCAATACCTCATTACATGCAGTATTGGGCTGCAGCAGATTAAGAACCCGCCAATTACGCCATTTGCTGTAATCGACACATCCAAGCCGTGCAGTTTCGGGGGTTTGATCCCCCTGCCTAGGGGAATCCGAAATTTCAAAACAAAGGTCAGAAACGGCTTTCAGGTTTCTGGACAACCCTGCTGTGTCCGGCTCTTGGGGACGACATCCAAGAGGACCTGGCAGGAAACCTTTATCACAAAAGGGTTGAGGTTCCAAGCTAGCCTTGGGTTAGCCTCCAGGGCAAAATTAAAGCACATACCTTGATTTCCTGGAATAAACAGAGAAGAGTTCCTTTTGGCAAAAAGGAAGAAAAAGGCTTGAAGATGATAAAAGCCAACACAAATGCAGATAAACTTGTCTTTATTTGGAGAAAGGGTTCTACTTAAATAGTAGACTGAGAGCATTGATCATTCACTAGGTAGACAGTGTGGCTGATGAGGTCATTCTGAACTGAACTGGTACCAGGATCTGTCAAGGGCTGGTAGGGTAGTCCATAATGGGTGGACATTGATGCCAACCCATTTGAGGAAGGTGAACATCCTCCAAAATCGGAAGCAAACCCAACCAAGTCTCTGCAGGGATTAATATCTGAAGGCCATATCAAAATACCATGAACAGCGTGATTTCTGGCATCTCCCCCTCAAGATCGGCCACAGGGAGTTGATGTTTGCCGAGGAACTTGGCATGGGCACAGGCAAAGAGGCAACCAGACACCAGCAGCTTGATGGTGTACTTGACACCTTTCTTGAAGATGACTTCACAAGGTCCAACCCAGAGGGAGTCTAGCTTATGGGCTCTGCCTCCATTACAATTCTGATAATAGAGGACTAGGTCACCTACATGGTACTCATGAAGGGGAGCTCTAGAAGCATTGAAAGGCAAGAGCTCTAAAGCTTTGACTTTATAGGCAGTGAAATAAGCTTTTGCTTGAATGTCAATGATACAATTATTCAGATCTTTGACTTGAGCTTCAGGATTGGCAGACACATCAACTTTGATCAAAGGGGGTCCCGAGATTGAAGGGGTTGTGGCTTCACACCCATACAGCATGGCAAAGGGAGACTGGCCAGTCACTCGGTGCCTACTGAGTTAATATGCAAAAAGAGCAGCAGGGAGGAACATATCACAATTTGGCGGCATCAGAGAGGATGGGTTTCCTATTATAGACACCAGAGAGGAATTCCCATGTTTAACTATTCTATTAGTTGAAGGTGTTACAGTAGAAAATCAAATGAAAGGGATAGTGCGTCCATGTAAAACCAGAAACCAGAAAAGAACTGCAGCCAAACCCTTGAAAGAAATAGACGACTTGAATGCCGTCATGAACAAAAAATTGGTCAAAGCTGGGGTCGCCTAAATAGCCCTGGAAAATCTGGACCTGCCTTATTTTTCCCCAAATAATTATGACAAGAAAATTATGTGTTATATTTCATTTGGGGATGGAAGCGCTTGACCCACTGGTTGCCGGAATTTTGAGAGTTATGATGTCACTGACTCAAATTCCAATGCAGGACCATCAACTGCTGAAAATATTCTTGCCAGCCAATCAGAAGCCGAGGAATCCCCTCCTGCCCCATCCTGAACTCCCTTAAGACTTTCTCATTTCCCCTCTAGAAACTTGTTTCTAGATAGCTTAATTTCTCTCAAAATAAAAGAAAGCTTATCCCAAAATGATGGCGTATCTGGGGCTACTTGCCCCTGTCCTGGAAAGATTAGCTGTAGTGGCAGTCAAGGTGGCTGTTGACTCCATGGCCGCGACCTGGCCTGCCCTTTACATGCCAATCCCTTCAGATTCTTTCTCAAATGTACCCTTGCAAGTCATTTGCTTATTGACAATTTTGACCTCAATCTTCTGCTACACTACCATTGGATCCAAGATGTTGAAGCCGTCCTCCCAATTTGGCCTCCTGCTTGTCAAGCAACTCACAATCTGTTTATTATATCCTCATTGTATTTCCTTGAATCACGCTGCGTACCATTTCACTCTAACAGAAGGATTGTATGGGGCGGAGAAGGATTGATCAGTACCCATTGCCACGACAATAGATGCTATAAGCCTGGCGTTGAAGTTGGTCCCATTGTTGGAGAGTAGGGTTTGGGGGCACCTGTGTTGATGGAAGATATCTTGCAGCAAGAAATTTGCTGTGATTTTGGAAGTGATACCTTTTGTAGCCCCAGCCTCAACCCACTTGCTAAAGTGATCTACTTCCACCAGGAAAAATCAACACCCAGAGCATCAACAAGAGAGGGGGCCAACACCATCAATGCTTATAGTGTGGAAGACATGTTTCAGAGAAATGAGCTTAAACTCATGCTGAGAAGGTTGTGAGCGCTGGAGCTGACAGGTATGGCAAGATGAGAAAACATCATGGATAAGAAGCCACATGTTTTCCCAGTAGAAGTTCTTACCTAGCCAGTCATGAGCCTTAGAAAGTTCTTAATGCCCGTGTCAATGTGAGCCTGCAGGATAATGGAAATCCTCATGCTAGGGCAGATTTAGGGTAGGAACACGTTGTTAACCTTCTTAAAGAGCTGTCTGTATCAAATGACAGTGTCCTTTGAAAGAGACTGTAGGGCTAGTCATATTTCTTCAGGCTCAGTAGCCCAAGCTTCAGGGTAGCCTATTAGTTTGTACAGGCAATTGGCATCTGCAAGGTGGATGGCAAGTATAGGCATTCTGGACAATCCATCAGTGTTCTGGTGCTGAGCGCCAGGCCTGTGTACCACTGTGAAGTCATATCCTTGTAAGTGTAAAGCTCAACACACCAATTGACCTTCAGGTTTCTTCAATTTCTGTAGCCACTTGAGAGAAGAGTGGCCAGTGACTACAGTAAAATAGTCCCATAGATATAGTGTTGGAATTGTTTAACAGTGTGTAGAACTGTCAAACAATCCTTCTCAGTAACACTATAATTCTTCTCATGCTTTTTAAGCACACAGGAGGAATATGCCATGGGTCTTGTGAGAATTGGGGAGCAGGTTAAGAGGAAATAAAACCAAGCTCTCAACCACAATAAAAATTGTGGTTTCATCAACAACCAAAAGGTTGTTGCCAACAATTTGTGGGTAGGTCAAAGGGGGAAGGAGTCAACTAAACACTGCAAAGCAACAGATAAAACCAAATGATCAAAATTACTAGGAAATTTTGAGCTTTATTAGATTAGAGAATGATGAATCAAGATCTTTTACAGCACTTGCATTCCTTTAAGGGATGTGATAGGATTAGGGTGGTAGATTAAATGTCACAAACCAATTGACCAATGATATGAGCGGATACAAATGCATTTCTTGAGGCAGGAAGATCTTGACAAATTTTGAATGGAAGTAGTCAAAAGGAAAACTGAACCAACTAACATCAGGAATATGCTTTGGATGCAATTATCACTGCTCCCGGCCTCTCTTGCACATGATATTTAACCAGAGGTGTCTCTTGGGTAGTGTGATGATCCACATGTTTGGTGGTTGGCAGGTGGGGCTTATGTTGGCCAAGTGAAAGTTTAGTGACTGTTGTTGAAGAAAGCTGGCTGGAGGACCAGAAGATGATGGTGAAGAACTAGTGGTCCGGAGAAATGAGCCAAGATTTTGCCAAATTGATTTGCCAAAGTGAGAAGATGTGGAATATTTTGCCTTGGTTTAGTATGAAAATCAAGAAGGAATGTGGATAGAAGTTTGGGTAAGATATTTATTTATTAAGTTCCTAGGATAGACAAAGGTATGTTGCTATGAGAGCGGGATACAAGGTTGTTTTGGTGGGACGTTTTCCTTGGATTTTACTATATTTGTAAATATATGGGGAAAACGTTAAAGAGGTCCAGAAAGAACAATTTAAATAGTATTCTACTATTTAAATGGGTTTGGGTTGAATGCAGGAAGAAATGGTGTCGGAATAATGAACTGGTTAACGCTTTGATGCGCAAAGAGTTGTTGATTTGAATGGTTTGAGCTGTGGAAATGAGTTTCATAGTTGGATCCCGGTGGAACTTCAGAAATGGTCTATTTCCGCGCTCTGCATTCATTGGTTGAGTTCTGGCAGGTTTTCTGATGAAAATGATTGGTTGGAAGCCAAAAGCTTAAAGTATAAGCGAGGAAATAGTATATTAATACTTTAAGCTTTTGAGAAAGTAAGTATGTAAGCTTAAGTTATTATAGGAAAAATTGAGCAACAATGGTTTAAGCTTATGAAGAAAGCCATTTTGAAGGCGGAACCGTTGGGAAAAGGACACTATAAGAAGGTGGCTGGCTGGAAAGTTACGGGGTCTTTTGACGGTCTTTTTGGAGGTTGTTCCAGGTCTTTGAGAGGACATTTCTGGGTCTCTTGAGTTTCTGCCAAGAGGTTTTGGAAGCCTTTTGATCACCAGCAGGAGCTTGGTTAGAGCTGAAGCCCAAGATAACGGAGCAGGAGCCCAAGAATAAGGAGCTGGTTCCTAAGCGCGGTGTGGAAGTTTGATTCCAAGGAGCTGAAGTCCACATTTGAGGAGCAGGAGTTCAAGTCTAAGGAGCAGACGTCCAAGACAAAGGTGCAGGAGTCCAAGACCAAGTACAAGGAGTCCAAGATATTTTTGGAGGACTCCAAGTATTCGCAAATCCATATTGTTTCCTTGACCCCCGGGCCGTATACCAGAAGGTTTCTAAGGGGATCTTCCTTCTGAGAGTGAATAAAAGCCCATTTTGACCCCTATACATATTTCTGAGATACATTTTCCCCTTACTAGAGAATGACAATCCCTTCCAGCTGGTCCCTAGCTACAATCCAGGACACACCTGGGGACTGGCAGACAGGAACCCCACAGGTGGGTTAGGCAGGGGCATCTTCAGAATAATTCTAAAATATTAAATTGATGGCCTTTCTTGGGCTTTTTCAGTAACCTTTCAGATAAATATTCAAACATAATTTGGTAGAAATTTCCAAGCATTTGGCAGGAATTGAAGTGGAGGCCTAAGAGGGAGGCATAACTTTACATTATCCTTTCCTATTAAAGGAGTAGGGGACCAGTCAGGGACTAGAGCATGAAAGAGTCATCAGCCAACTTAGGAGACCTTCAAAAGGCCAATCTGGAAGCTAGTTATAAGGAAGGCTTTTGTTGTATTTGGCTCCTGGGGACAACATCCAGGAGGACATGGCAGGAAATCTTTATAACAAAAGATTTGAGGTTCAAAGCTAGCCTTGGGTTAGCCTTCAGGGCAAAATTAAGGGCATGTACCTTAATTTCCTGGAAAACAAGATGTGAAAGTCCTTTTGGCAGAAAGGACAGGGAAAAAGCTTGAAGATTATAAAAGCCAACACAAATGTGAATAAACTTGTCTTTATTAGGAGTAATGATTCTACTTTAAATAGTTACAAAGGACAATGATCAATCAATAGGAAGACAGAGTGGCTGAGGGGTCACTTTGGGGTGAGGTCATACCAGGATCAACCACAGACAGGTACGACAATATGGAATGGGTGGATATTGAACTAGACCCATTTACAGAAGACAAGGAATTTCCAAACAAAAAGGCAAAACTAGCCAAATCTTTGCAACTATCAATATTTGAAGGCCAGATCAAAATAGCATTGATTGCACAATTTACGACATCTCCCCCCTCAAGATTGGACACAAGGAGTTGATATTTGAGGAGAAATTTGGAGTGAACACAGGCAAAATGACGTCCGGAAGAAAGTAGTTTCACAGTATACTCAACACCCTTTTTAAAGGTGACTTCACAGGGCCCAACCCAGAGGGAATCCAGATTATGGGCTCTACTACCCGTACAATTCTGGTAGTAGAGAGCTAGATCACCTACTTGATACTTGGGGAGGGGGGCTCTAGTGGCATTAGACGGGGAGAGCTCCAAAGCCTTGACCTTATAAGCAGTGGAATAGGCTGTTGCTTAGATGTTGATGATACAATTGGTTAAGTCTTTAACATGGGCCTCAGGATTTGCAGACACATCAAATTTGATCAAGAGGGGTCCCAAGATTAAGGGGGTAGCAGCCTCACGTCCATACAGCATGGCAAAAAGGGACTGACCAGTCACTTGATGTCTACTGAGTTGGTAAGCAAAGAGGGCAGCAGGGAGGAAAAAATCCCAATTGGCAGCATCAGAGAGCGTGAGTTTCCTCATTATAGACACCAGGGTGGAGTTTGCTCATTTGATAGTTCCATTAGTTGAGGGGTTATATGGCGCGGAGAACAATTGGTGAGTCCCCATAGCTTTGACAATAGAAGTGATGAGGTGAGCATTAAAGTTGGTACCATTGCCAGAAAGCAGGACTTGAGGGCAACCATATTGATAGAAAATGTCTTGCAGCAAGAAAGTAGCCGTGGTCTTAGCAGTTATATCTTTTGTTGCTCTGGCTTCAACCCACTTGCTAAAATGGTCTACGGCAACCAAGATAAACCGACATTCTGACCTAGACCAAGGGAAAGGCCAAACAGCATCAATACTCACTGTGAGGAAGGCATGTTTTGGAGGGATGAGTTTGAACTGATGTTGAGACAGGCGAGGGCGTTGGAGCTGACAGGAATGACAGAAGGCAAGGACATCAGGGATCAGGAGGCGCATGTTCTCCCAATAGAAGTTTTTGCACAACCAGTCATGAGTCTTTGCTATGCCCCCATGGCCAGTGTCAATATGTGCTTAGAAGATAATGGCTATCCTCATGCTAGGGCGGACATAGGGTAGGTAGACATTGTTAAACTTTTTGAAGAGCTGTCTATCACAAATTATAATATCCCTAGATAGGGTCTGTAACACCAAGCAAATGTCTTCTGGCTCAGTGTTCCAAGAGCCAGGATACCCTATTAACTTGTACAGACAATCAGAGTCAGCAGGATGGATAGCTAGGATTAGCATTCTTGATAGGCCATCAGCATTCTGATGTTGGGCCCCAGGACGGTGTATCACAGTGAAATCATACCCTTGTAGACGCAGAGCCCAACACGCTAGTTGACCTTCAGGTTCCTTTAAATGTTGCAGCCATTTGAGGGAGGAGTGATCTGTGACCACCGTGAAGTGGGTCCTATAAATGTAGTACTGAAACTGTTTCACTGCATGCAGCACCGCCGAAAATTCCTTCTCAGTGACACTGTAGTTCTTCTTGTGCTTATTGAGGACCCTCAACAAGTAGGCTACAGGTCAATCCACACCTTCATTGTCAAGTTAGGCAAGGATGGCACCCACAGCTACTCCACTAGCGTCATTATACAAGATGAACTCTTTATCATAATCAGGATAGACTAAGATAGGAGCCTCTTTGAGCTTGGCCTTCAATGCTTCAAATGCTTGTTGTTGGCTGTCAGTCCATTCAAAGGGGACGTTGTGAAGCAGCTGGACAAGGGGTTCACTCAGTTCAGCAAAGTAAGGTATGAACTGTCAGTAGTAACCCATCATACCAAAGAATACTTGAACCTCTTGAAGATTTGTGGGAGGTAGCATCTTGTCAATGGCTTCCACCTTGTTATTCATGGGGCGGATTCCAGTTTGAGTGACCTCATGACCTAAGAATTCAAGACTTTCCTTAAAGAAGGAGCACTTGGAGGGTTTGAGTTTCAAGCCAGCTTTGCAAATCTTGATGAAGACAGCCTTAAGGTGTTCTAAGTGGTTGGTAAAGGTAGCACTGAATACGGCAATGTCATCAAGATACACGAGGACGCAGGAGAGCTTTAGGTCTTGTAGGATAGAGTCCATAGCTTGTTGAAATGTGGCAGGGGCATTGTAGAGTTCCTGGGGCATACAAGTGGCTTCAAATAGGCCTTCTGAAGTGATAAGCGCAGCCTTTTCTTGATCTTCAGGAGATAAGTCAACTTGCCAGTATCCAGAAGCTAGATCCATGGCTGAGAAAAACTTGGAACCACCCAGCCGTCTGAGAGCATTGTCAATTCTGGGCAAGGGGTATGAGTCTTTCTTAGTGAGAGAGTTCAGGCGGCAATAGTCCATTACAATGTAATGTCCACCATCCTTCTTCTTGAGGATCAGTAGCAGGGAAGCCCAAGGACTTTGGGAAGGAGCCAGTAACCCAGCGTCTAGAAGTTGCTTGAGTTCTTTAGACACCTGAGCATCTTCCACCCTACTACGGCAGTATGGTTTGGCACAAAAGGGGGGCACATCCCCAGTATCAATCTGATGGATGACTCCTTTAGCTAGGCCATAGTCCGTAGGTCCAGAGGCAAAGATGTTGCTGAACTGATCAAGCAAGTCCAAAACGTCTTTTTGTTGAACAGGAGACAGTTGGGGAAAGTCAGCAGCAGTGAACAAGAAGAGAACTTGAGGATTGTCTTCAGGTAGATTGAAATCACTAAAAGTTCCAAAGGGGTAGAGAGAGGCCACTTGTTCTGCCCCTAGTATACGACCATGCCCTACAACCTGGCCTCAGGTCACCTGCATGGGCAGGGCCGTCTGGTTGGCAAGCAGTAATTGTATGGGCTCTTTGTGGGTTTGATCTAGAATCCCAGGGCACAGGCGGGGCTCTGTACGGCTTAGGGATTCAGGTGAGTAAAGTTCCAAGAACAACTTTTAAGGTAGCTCATAAGAAATCTGGGAATCAATTATCACTTGAGAGCCCAGGGGGATGGTGATAGCCGCTGGGGAAAGAAGAGGTACCCCTTCCTCCGCAGGGCAGGGCAGGAAGGAGGAGGGGTGCACATGTTGGAGGAGGGAGTCCTATACTTGAGAGAGAAAATACCCGTAGGGTATTCAAGTACAAAAGTTTTAAGACGTTTTCCTGGGAGACGTGGAGGTTCCTCAAAAATCAAAGGAACCTCATATCCTAAGAGCAAAAGGTATCCATCCCGTAAGTTTACAATCCCGTTATATTCTCGGAGGAATTGAGTACCAACTAAGAGGTCATAGCTTTTGTTCTCAAGGACTACAGCGGGGACACAATGAGGAGTTTTGCAAACCTCATGGGTAGAGCAGAGTAGGCACCAATGGCCTGTGTTTGTGCCATGCCAGCTGTGACATACAACTGCATGTAGTTGAGGTCAGGAGCCAACTTAAGTTTCTTCATTAGTTTTGAAGATACCACGAAGACTGGAGAACCAGTGTCTAAGATGGCCTTGATCTTAACCTTTTGGATTGATACTTCCACATGGGTTGTATCTTTCCCAAAGGGGGGGCAAGACTGCCAACACATCTTGTGCAGCCTCTAGCTCCTTTTCCCATTTGGCTAGCATGTACCGTAACACAGGAATCTCCTTATATACAGTCTGTAGTGGGAGAGATACAGTTACGTTTTGAAAGAGAGCCTCAGCTAACTTGGCTGCTTCCTCAGAAGAATCAACCAAGACTGGAGGTCAATGGGCTTGAGCTAGGTAAGGGCGAGCCACCATGGACTTAGCTTCACTTGCAGGTACTCAGAAAGTGGTGGTGGTCTTCTCAAAGCAAAGTTTGTATGGTACAGGGATGGTTTCTGGGACAGCCAGAACAGAATAGCCATAACTATCAGAATCTTTACTATCAGAATCTTTACTATCAGAATCTTCCAGATCTGAATCACTGGAGAGATTGTGAAATAGATGAAGGATAGTTGGTCCAGAGGAAGAAGGAGTTTCCTCATCAGACAGAGGATCAGGGGGAGATGGGGGAGATTGGTCAACAGAGAGCGTCTCCATTTCTAAGCTGACCTCTCTTTTCCTGTCTGTTCCTTGGGATCACAACCTTCCACTTGAGGATTAGTGCAAGTATGCAAGTGGTGCCTGATTTGGCCACAGTTATGGCAGCCTTGCCTCTTAACCTGTCCACCAGCACCCAGGGTCATTATGTGCGGCGTACAAGAGGTAGTCCCAGCATTGCTGGCTTTATTTTCACATACCACTGTGCCTCCATGGGTCAAATGCATGTCTTGTAAGAGCGTCTTAATACTCTTCATGGAAGTGTGCAAAGCCTTGTGTGCCTTAAAGTGTAGGCATAGAAGCTGGTTCACTTTCAAAGCATTTGAACAAGCTGTGTAAGCTTCCTGGGGAGTTAACTGTCAACTAGTAATTAACTGTTGACCTTCAATGTAGAAGCAATCTGTGAACTCAGCCAGGGTTTCCTTGGGCTTAAAGGAGATGTGCATGAATGCATCCTTTTTGACCTCCAAGCTGAGATCTCCCCTAAACTCCTCAATAAGGAGGCGCTTCATATCTTCCCAAGTGACAATGAAGGGGAGCTTGGGGACTACCACTTCTTGGCAAGTGGGATGGAGACAAGTGAGGATGTGTTCCTTCTTGAGCTTGTCAGTAGCCCTACACATTGAAGTTTCATAAATGGTTAGAAAGGTGGCAATGGTAGAGGACTTGGGATCAAATATCTGCTTGAAGGCCGGCTTATAGTTTGGGTCAATGAATAAAGACAAGGACTGGCTGTTCTCACCAGGGTTGAGGACGTTAATGTGAGGGTTGCCCTCAAACTCAGATTCAACAGTAGGTTGTCTAGCCCAAAGGAGTCAAAGGCTTTCCTCTAGAGTGTCCAAGTTAGAGCTGTTCTGCCCACTAATGTCCCTAGCAGTGGCGGCAGCAGTCCCAAATTCATCAATCTTGATTTTTTATACTGCCAGGGTGCCAGAAATCCCATTGACATGATTAGCCAGAGAAGTGGCCTGAGCAACCAAGAGGACGACTTGTCCATTTAGGGTCTTGGTAAAGCAGAATAGGTTTTGTACCTCTCTTTCCAATGTGTCCTGCCTATCAGCTACATCATTTGTCACTTCTGCAAGTTGATCTAATGCACGCGCACAGTTGACCCAGGGTTGACCTTCTAGACCAGGACAGCAACCATGATTTCATGAGTGGGAGTATTAACCACTTCACCTTCCTCTTCAGATTCAGATTCAGATGAAGAACCCTCAGCATTAGAGAGGCACTGTCTTAAGTACTTGATTTCACCTTGTAAGGTAGCCACCTGATCAGTGAGGGAGGCAATACAAGGGTCAGGCATTGGTTCAACTGGAGGGGGGTTCTGAACAGAAGCTTGACATTGAGAGGTAGCCTTGAGTTTGGAGATTTCCTCCCATACCTTGGTTTCAAAATCAGATATGGTCTCCACAGGAGGAGCAGGAGGAGTCACCTCAATAGATGCTACCCTGCCATCCACATAATTTTGCACCTGATATAGAGTGTTGCCTAGAGCAGCCTTATCTAAACCGTATTAATGCTGCAGATGGCGGCCCCAAGTATCAACATGAGCTCCTATCAATTCAAGTTTCAAGTTGACATGCTCCCTTAATTGATTGAGTTCACTAACCAGAGTCTCAAAATCCTGCTGATGGTTAAGCAGAAAAGCCTCAATTTGCTCACACCAGGCTTCCTGATGTTCATCCAATTCACATAGTTGATCCTTTATGTATCCAGGGAGTGAGGAACAAAGGGAGTTCAGGGAGGCAGTTAAGTACTTCTGTGATGCCAGTGAGTTGCGCTGGTTGTTGGAAATACACGCAAAGAGACTGTGGGACCATTCTTGATAGGCCATATTTTGAGCATGGTTATTTGAGACGGCGGTGGCTACAGCATCTAGTAGTTGATTCTGGGATCCTAAGGCAAGTTGGTGGTGAACTAGGGCAGGTTGGATGAATTGGTTGACCAACACACCAATTGTATCCATGGATTCCATCAAAGCGGGGGGGGAGAGAGACCAAAGTCCAAAAGGAAGGAGTACAGGTCTTCAGAAGCGTACCCAGGACAGAGGTCAGGGATAGAGTGCATTGCCGCAGTGCCAGAATGGAGAAGGGAGCAGGCGGCAGTAAGAGCTTGCTTGTAGTTGAGAGAGAAAGCGGGAAGGGGGCCCACACGGGCCCGGGAGACAGAACCAATACCATAGGATTTGAGGGGGAATTGGTGATGTCTTCTAGAGGGGGACTAGAAACTTCAGGTTGATTGGGTACTTCAGAAACAAAGGGAGAAGGACCAGAGAATGCATGTGGGAACAGGGTAACCAAGGAGCTTTCAGCCCCTGTAGTGAGCACCACTTTGTTGTGTTTGGCTCCTGGGGACAACATTCAGGAGGACACGGCAGGAAATCTTTATAACAAAAGATTTGAGGTTCAAAGCTAGCCTTGGGTTAGCCTTCAGGACAAAATTAAGGGCACATACCTTAATTTCCTGGAAAATGAGATGTAAAAGTCCTTTTGGCAGAAAGTACAGAAAAAACCTTGAAGATTATAAAAGACAACACAAATGTGGATAAACTTGTCTTTGTTAGGAGAAATGATTCTACTTAAATATTAGACAAGGAACAGTGATCACTCATTAGGAAGGCAGAGTGGCTGAGGGGGTTGCATTGGGATGAGGTCATACCAAGATCAATCACAGACAGGTAAAATAATCCATAATGGGTGGATAAGAACCAGACCCATTTGTGGAAAGCAAGGAATTTCTGAACTCAAAAGCAAACCCAGCCAAATCTTTGCAGATATCAATATTTGAAGGCCATATCAAAATAGCATTAATTGCGCAATTTACAACAGCTTGCATGAGGCCATTATTTTTGGAGGGACCAGATTGGACATCCTTTCCAAGCAACAATAGGGAATTGTTATTGGTGTTCACACTTAATTGTGAGCATCCTGAACAACTACTATGCAGCCATGATAAGGAAGGGCGCGGGAAAGACAAGACAGAATAAAATTGCCTCTGCTAGGACCAAAAGGGTGGGACAGGGTGCAAGGGCAGGAAGAAAACACCAAAGCCAGGGGTGAGCTAACCAGACTGATGGCCAACATGAGACTAAATCTCATACAATCTTATATTTCAAGATGTCAGCCAAATAAGGATAGGGGTAACACCAACCAGGAGAAGGGACAAGAACAGAAGGGGAGGACCAAAACCAAGATCAGGGTGAGCAATACAGACTGATGGCTGACATGAGACTATATCCCATACAATCTATTATTTCAAGATGACTACCAATTAAGGACAGGAACACTACAAGACTAGAGAAGGGGAAGGACAGGGACAGAGACAGGACAGGGGAAAGCCCAAAACCAGGATCAGGGTGATCTGTCTAGACTGATGGCCAACATGAGACTAAATCTCATAAAATCTATTATTTCAAGATGACTTCAAAATAAAGAAAGGGGCACCACTGGCCAGGAAAAGGGAAAAACAGAGACAGGAATGGGGGGAGAACAAGAATTGCATTCCAAAAGGTGCAGATCCAAGAAATTAATCAACAGGGTACAAGCCAAAAGAGGATATACAGCTAGACTTGGTAAACAAAGCCGGAATACAAACAGGCAGAGGGAAATAAGGGGGTACCAACACAAGGCTCACAGTGGTATCAACAAAATATGGTGCAGCAGGGGAAATATTCAAACTTGGATTGAAGCTCAAAGCAGTGTAAAATGTATAAAACATATAAATTACAAAACTTATAAAAAATATATATGAATATCAGAACATATAAGAAATATAAATTATATAAAATATATGGAATATATAAAATATATAAAATATATAAGGCTTATAGAGTATATAAATTATATGGGTTATATAAAATATACAATGTCACAATAATAGTGAGTAGACTGGATGGCCTAAACGTCAACAGTGAAGGAAGACGGGCATATACAAGCGGTACCAAGCTAAGGTTAGTATAACCAAACCAAATATTGACAGGGGATCAAAGATATAATCTGAACCACCAAGCCAAGAAGCACCAACTAACTACTGACCGCAATGCATTCATAGCAACTAACAATAAATGTGATTGCAATGAAATCCTCAAGCCACAGGAGCAAACTCATTTGAGCCAATCAGGTGCTAAACCAAGAGGTTTTTAACACCCAAGACCAGTAAGCAGGAATGTTTACGGCAGATGCTGCGGGATGGCATGCCAGGAATAACCCCCAAACCACCAAGGACCAAGCTGTCAATCAAGGCTGTTTGAAAGCGCCAGAAGGGCCTGGAAAATCCAACCAATAAGATTCCAACCTTCCAAAGTCCTGGAGAGACCAATTCAAATCACATCTGTGATAAAAAAACCAACCAGAGCAGCCAAACAAAGTAAGTGAAGCAAAGAGGGGAAATTGACATATATGATTGGTTGCCTCTAAACCAAATGAAACAGGTCCAGCCAGAGTTTTTGAGTGCATCCAATCAAGGAAAGGGTTGTGGAGGGTAGGCAGTAGGTGGCAAATCCTGATTGGACTTAAAGAAAAAGTTTTCTTTATTTTGGAATCAATCAGTACACAAGATGCGGCCCAAGCCCAAATGACAACTTGAGCCAAGAGCTAAGCGCTAATAGACTCAAAGCATAGGAACCAAGGCACACAGTTGGCAGGCAGTTGAATAACAGGTGACATGGGACAAGGAAGGGCAGGCCAGAAGCCCAGGGGAGCGGGGATTTGGTGAAGAGGGAAAATGGGTCCAACAACAAGAGGAGCGCAGATGAGCTGTGAGAGGGCAGGAAGTGAGGACAATAGCTTTTGAAATTAACATTTTGTTAAAATCACAAAGCAGCCAAACCTGCAAACCCAATCAGTATCAAAAGACTCAAATGCCTAAAAGATGGCTTCATAATTATGTGAGAATTGGGGAGGAGGTTAAGAGGAAATAAAACCAAGCTCTCAACCACAATAAAAAGGTTGTTGCCAACAATTTGTAGGTAGGTCAAAGGGGGAAGGAGTCAACTGAACACTGCAAAACAACAGATAAAACCAAATGATCAAAATTACTAACAAATTTTGAACTTTATTATATTAGAGAATGATGAATCAAGATCTTTTACAACACTTGCATTCCTT
Source organism: Entomophthora muscae (assembly GCA_014839935.2). Lineage (NCBI taxonomy): Eukaryota > Fungi > Entomophthoromycota > Entomophthoromycetes > Entomophthorales > Entomophthoraceae > Entomophthora > Entomophthora muscae. The sequence goes on from QTSX02000115.1 coordinate 19,190, forward strand.
TAAGGGATGTGATAGGATTAGGGTGATAGATTAAATGTCACAAACCAATTGACCAATGATATGAGCGGATACAAATGCATTTCTTGAGGCAGGAAGATCTTGACAAATTTTGAATGGACATAGTCAAAAGGAAAACTGAACCAACTAACATCAAGAATATGCTTTGGATGCAGTTATCACTGCTCCCAGCCACTCTTGCACATGATATTTAACCAGAGGTGTCTCTTGGGTGGGTTAGGCGGGGGTAACTTCAGAATACTTCTAAAATATTAAATTGATGGTCTTTCTTGGGCTTTTTCAGTAACCTTTCAGATAAATATTCAGACATAATTTGGTAGAAATTTCCAAGCATTTGGCAGGAATTGAAGTGGAGGCCTAAGGGGGAGGCGTAACTTTACAGGTCTATCTACGCCTTCATCATCAAGCTGGGCTTGGATTGCTCCCACAGCAACTCCCCTAGTGTCAGTATACAAGATAAACTCCGTGTTTTAGTCTGGGTAAAACAGAATAGGTACTCTTTGAGCTTGGTCTTCAAAGCCTCAAAGGACTATTGTTGACTATCTGTCCATTCAAAGGGGACGTTTCTGAGCAGCTGGACCAGAAGCTTGCTCAGTTCCGCAAAATAAGTGATAAACTGGCAATAATACCCCATCATACTGATAAATACTTGGACTTAACACAGGTTGATGGGGGGGGGCAGTGTAAGGTCTGAAGGCTTGGGGTAAATTATTGTAAACTAAGGCCTTTAAACCAAGAACATTTATATTTGTCAAGTATAAAAAGGTAGGCAAGGTTTGCAACAATAACTACACTAAGGCTCTCAAAAGCTTATATGAAGTTAAGTAGGGACAAGGCAATTTATTAAACCTAAGAAAAAAAATAAAGACCAGTCTTAATGACTGAAGATTTGGTTAAAAAGTTGATATCTAAGTCTGGGTATTGATCAGCACTAGCTGGGGGATTGAAACTGTCAATAATTAAAGTGTGAGTACCACTATGAAAATCGCCTAACTGATGAAAGATATAGTCAAATGGAATCATGGAAGTAAGCTGGAAAGATACAATAGTAAAAATTAAGAGAAAACACAAGCCATAAAACCCAACAAGTACCTTTTTGGGGTGCAAGTCAAACAATCTCAACTTAAGTTGAGACTGGACAGAACACAAGCTTTTATTTCAGCTTGGGTTTAGAGGTTATGGTAGGGGAAAACAACTAACCAAAAGTGGCTAGGTGGCTTGGTAGGTAAAAAAACAGACACAAGCACATGTTTTTTTGACTTGGCCTTTAAAAGTTAAGTAAAAGGTAGAGGGAACAACAGGGAACAGCAGCTCTGCTCAAAAGCTGAGGATAGAGCAAGAAAGCAAGCAGGAAGAAGGAAAAATGAAGTCCAAACTGCTGGCGTAAGCCAAAGGCAAAAGGTAAAAGGTAAAAAAGTTTGGATTAGTTAATACTAACCCTAGTGTAAAGGTGGCAGGTTTGAGAATTTATCCTGGATAAAAAGGTAACTTTGGAAATGAATATTAACCGTTAATAAGATTAAATTGATTGGTTAAGCAAGGGAATGAATATAGGGAAATGTTGAAGACTAAATTTTCTGGTTTAAACCAAGGATTAAGATGAACTTTTTATGATCCTGAAAGATACTAGCAGCAAAAAATAAATAGTAAGAAGGGAGAATCCTGACAGGCAGCACCTTGTCAATGGCATTATTCTTATTGTTCATGGGTCAAATTCCAGTCTGAGTGACCTCATGGCCCAAAAATTCAAGCCACTCCTTAAAGAAAGAACACTTGGACAGTTTGAGCTTTAGGCCAGCATTGCAAATTTTGACAAAGACATCTTTGAGGTGGTCTAGATGATCAGTGAAGATGGAAATGAACACCGCTATATCATCTAGATATACAAGTACACAGGAAAGCTTAAAATCTTGCAAGATAGAATTCATAGCTTGCTGGAAAGTAGTAGGTGCATTACACAGCCCCTGAGGCATCTAAGTTGGCTCAAAAAGCCCCTCAGACTTAATAAGGGCGGCCTTCTCATAATCTTCATGGGATAAGTCTACTTGTCAGTATCCAGAAGCCAAGTCCATCACAGAGAAGAACTTAGAACCTCTTAATTGTCTAATGGCATTGCCAATTTGAGGCAGCGGGACCAGTCCTTTTTTGTAAGAGAGTTAAGGAGTCAGTAGTCTATGACAATCTGATGCCCTCCATCTTTCTTCCTGAGGATCATAAAGGGAGAGTCCTATGAACTTTGAGACAGGGCCAGCAATCCAGCATCTAAGAGCTGCTTTAACTCCTTAGATACTTAAGCATCTTCTATTTGAATGTGTCTATAAGGTTTGGTGCAGAAAGAGGGTACATCTCCTGTATCAACTTGATAAATAACACCCTTGGATAACCCATAGCTGTTAGGTCCAGAGGCAAAAATGTCCTTAAATTGATCTAGGAGATCAAGTACATCCTTCTGCTGGATAGGCAAGAGTCAAAGAAAATCATCAGCTGTAAGCAAGGAGAGCACTTGGGGATCCTCTTCAGATATGTTAAAGTTGCTAAATGTCCCAAAAGGATAAGAGAGGCTATCTTTTCTGCTCCTAAGATGCGGCCATGTCTCACAACCTGACCCTTTGAGACCTGCATGGGTGAAGCAGTCAAATTGGCCAACATTAATTGTACAGGTTCCTTATGAGGTTGATATAAGATCCCAAGACATAAAAAATGTTCTTTGCAACTTAGGGACTCAGGGGAGTATCACTCTAGGAAGAATTTATGGGGCAGCTCATAGGATATCTGGGAGTCAATGATAACCTGGGAGCCAGGAGGGATAGTGATGGCAGCTGGGGCAAGTAATGGAACATCTTCCTCAGCAGGACAAAAGGGGGAGGGTAGCACATATTGGAGGAGTGGGTTTGGTACTTTATTAAAAAGATTCCTGTTGGATATTTGAGGACACATGTCTTAATCCTTTTACCAGATATATGCAATGGTTCCTCAAATATTAAAGGGATCTGTCAGGAAGCCAGGCATAGGTAGAGGCATTAGGTGACTCAGGATGGGGTATCACTGGGCCAGTAGGTAATGATAACCATAGAATGGGTGCTAACTTGATAATTTAATATAAGGATCACCCAATTAAAGACCAGGGCCCGGAGTTGGGCATCAAATAGTCCACCAATCACTTCAAAGTAATATAGAGTACTCCAAAAAGCTGGGTGGACGTGGTATTGGTGGCAGTGGTAGTTTCATTGGACAGTCAGGTTATGGGGTTAGGGGAGGAGTCATGGGGACAAATTTGGCAGGCAGATAATTGTACTTATCTTTGAACAATCTTGGCAGCCTCACATACCACTTTCCTTTGAAACCTACAGTTTTGATATCTATAGTCCTTGTCAAGGGGTCAGCAATGAGTATGTTATCCAAGTTGAACTCAGAGTAGGCATAGTTTGATGGGTATTCAGTGAAATGCACAGGTCCAAAGAGGGCTCCAGGGGGACAGTATAGTGCCAGATGCGGGTTGGAAGGTTGGTCTCTAGAGTGGGTGACGCCTGGTTGTCTACTAAGCCAAAGTTGAGATGAAAGATCACTAAAGCTAAATAAGGTAGGATTTTCTCAAACCAAAGGTTCATAAAACTTTATTATCAAAAATGACAATATGGTCATCCCCATACTGCCACGGTTCTTATACCATGTGATGTGGCTACCTCACTTTTTGCAGACTTCAGGACCATGGACAATTTGCTGGCAGGTTGTCACAGCCTGGGTTGCTCCCAGGGGAACCTTCAGTTGAGGGGAAGGGGTGAGCCTGGAAGGCCCAGTAGATGACAGGGGCCATCCACATCACATAATTGGCAGCTGTGGCCTAAGGACGCCACACTTCTATGTGGGGAATAACTTGCTCAGTGAGCCCTAGCATGGTCAAGTAGGCAAGCACAAGATTGCTGTAATTGTATGATGATGCCAAAGGAGCAAGGGGAAGATCAACTGTAGCGGTGCTCATGGTCCGGCTTGGCTGGGCAAGTTGGAAGAAAAGAGGGACACCAGGGAAGGAGAGTTGTGGTGCAGGAGCAGGGATTATTTCTTGGTCCAGAAATATAGGAGATGGGGTGAAAGATGGCATTGGTTGGTTGAAGGCAGCAAGAAGTTGCTACATTTCCCAGCGCTGGCGTTGGTGCTGGAGGTACTCTCTGTTTAAAAGCACCAGCATTATAAAATTTTATATAATGTAATAAACCACTGCAAAGTATGAATTCTCAGTGTACATCAACCAACAAAAGTTTATTAAGTGAAGATTTTAACAAGGGAAGGGTTGTCAGTGTTGTTGTGTATACACTTCTGTGAATTATAATAAACAAGATAATGGGGGAAATTTAGGAAGAGAATGATACTTTATTTGATATGAATATAGGATATTACATAGTATCAGGGAAGCCACATACTTCCATATATTTCATGATAGTCATGAGTCTTATATGAGTAGTGTTTCTCTTAGGTTGTGAGGCTATTCAAGTTGTGTTCCTCTTTATATCTGGATTGTTTGATCCCTGTAATAGATGATTGAATAATAGTAGTGCCACCAACTTAATGATTAGTCAGTGAGACATTCAGTGACTGATGCAATGAGCTACTTGGGGTGTTAGTTACCTGAGAGGGAGTAATTGAAGATGTTGCAACATCTCCTCCTGGGGTGCTAGAAGCTGGAACCTTGTGGATTTCCTTGAGAGTGTCAGGGATGCAGGCTTGGTATTGATCCAGTTTAGCGTTGGAAACAGGGATTCTGGAATTGTGTTGAGCTGTTCTTACTTTACATAGGCAGAGTTGGTAATTGTGCATGAATTTAAGTTTGGTTCTTGCGTCAATTCTCTTGATGAGGTAAGTATTGTTTGGTTCGACCTCCATGACAATGACTGGTCCACGTAGCCCTGGTTCCAACTTGTGCTGATTGTGGTTGACAACCCAGATTTTCCCCCCAACTTGGAATCATTCTTGTTGTAGTGGTATTGCTTCTCTAACAACCCTTTTTTGTTCCATGTCTTCCTGGTCTTTCCTAGCACGCTGCACGTTGGGATTCCTGTCATCTGGCATCTTTTTTGGCAGAAGTAATTGTGGTCATGCCGCTGTAGTAAAAAGGGTGGGCTTTTGTACGTGTTGCAGTTGACTTGTGTTCTGCATACCATGAGTGCTATTGGCAGAATATCAAACCAGGCTCTTGGATTGTTAGCAGATAACTTACTGAGGGCTTCCAATAGTGAGCCATTTAGCTGTTCTACTTGTCCATTTACTTGTGGGTGCTATGAGCTGGCTGTGATATTATTGTTCCTTTTTTGGCAAGGTAGATATTGTTGTCAATGGCCTTAAGTTTGGTGCCTCTGTCTGTGATCAGGAGGTAAGGTTTCCCAAACTTGGCTATGAGTTCTTTCCCAATAATTTTCTCACATAATTCCCTTTGTGTTCTTTTGTAGCTTGTGCCACAGGCCATCTGGTTGCATAGTTGATAGCTGTTATGATGTACTTTTTGCCTTTGTTCTCACTAGGAATTGTCCCTAATATATCCAATGATCACACCTTGAAGAGTTTTGTGATGAATACTGGTACTAATGACTTGGGAGGTGCCTTGGTTTGGAGGTACTTCTCACATACTTTGCATTGTTCTAATACTTCTTTGATATCATATAGAATGTTGGGCCATCAGTAGCAGATCTTGAGGTATTTATGCAAGTTCCTGCTACAGGTGTGTTCCAGGTCTCTGTGATAACAGAGGATTGTGTCAATCTTTTTTGTTGACGGGATGTAAGGTACAATGTCACCATTCGGAAGTATTTGGTGTAGTGTGCCATATACGTTTTTGAACAGGTGTTTGTTCTTAAGGACTTTCTCTTGATGTCCATTGGTGTACCAGATGGGAACCCTTCTTGGAGATTACCCATGATCAACATGGGCCAATCAGGGTCCCCATCAGCATATAGAACATCTTTACTGCATAGCCTTGATAGGGCGTCTGCGGTAAGCATTTCCTTTCCTGGCTTATACTCAATTTGCATTGGATATCTCTGTATGAGGCTCGTCCATTTGGCTTGTATTATTGATAAGTGTTGTTGTGTTTTGAAGAATATCAACAATTTTTGGTTGGTGAGTACTTTGAACATTTAGGTTCCTTTGAGATAGCTCCACCATTTCATGAGACAGTGTATGATGGTTGCAATTCTTTATTATTATGGGATATCTTTTTTCACCGTTAGATAGTTTCCTTGATTTGTATGCCACAGAGAGAAAGTCATTTTCTTCCATTTGGATATAGAGCACCCTTCTTATGGCGTAGCCAGATGCATTGGTTTCTAGTTCATATATTCCCTCAAAATTTGGATATTGGAGGATAGGGGCAGTGACCATACATTCTTTTTGTTGTTGGAAATGCTGGTCTTTTAGTGGTGTCCACAAAAACTTGGTTGTTTTGCCTGTGATGGCTAACAGAGGGGCTGTTAGGGTACCCCAGTCAGGGATGAACCTTCTTATGTAGGCCACCATGCCTAGGAAGGTGTGGAGTTCACTCTTATTTCTTGGAGCTGGCATTTCATTTATGGCACATATCTTGTCTGGATCAGGTTTGATCCTGTCTTTGCTGATAATGTGACAAAAATGGAAGTTTGGACAAAAAGAAGTTGCATTTTGAAGGTTTGTCAATGAGTTAGTTTTCTTTGAAGGTGTGTAGGACCAGGCAGACATTTTCCCAATGTTGCTTTAGAGTTAGACTGTAGATGATTATGTTGTCCAGGTAAATGATTTCTTGTTTTCCATTGTGTTCCTTGAAGACTTTGTTCATGAAGGTCACAAAAGTACTGGGAGCATTTGTCATACCAAAATTGAGAGCAACACATTAAAAGGATCTGTACTTGGTTGAAATGCAGTCTTTGGAATGTCTTCATGTTTTACGTGGATTTGGTGATAACCTGCTGTCAAATCAATTTTTGTGAAGATGAGGCAATTCCAGGGCGTTGAAAAGGTCATTAATCATGGGCAGAGAATACCTGTTCTTAATTGTGACCTTGTTGAGCACCCTGTAGTCTGTGACCAGACAAAGGCATCCATTCTTCTTTTCTATAAAGAAGACAGCAGCACAAAAGGGTGATTTTGAAGGCTGTATTAGCTCTTTATAGAGGGCTTCATCAAGATAGGCTTTCAGTGTGTCATCTTTCTGGGGTGTGAGGCGGTAGATAGGGCGTGCTTTTGGTACACTTCCTTTGAGATCAATTTTGTGGTTTATGCCACGGTTGGGTGGTAAGCCTGGTAGGGCTTCCTGGAAGACAGAGGGAATTGACTGACTAGATGGTCTCAAATGTAATTTTTCTCACGTCTGGTTTCTATATTTTTAAAGTGGATAACCTCATATGTGCAGGTGCTTTAATTAATTTTGCTAGGGTCAGTTTTCTTCTGTTTCCATGATTTTTACAAACATGTGGTCTCTCATGAGCATGTTAAGATGTGTTGGGTAGACATGGTGATGTACCTTGCCTCATTTTATGGTAAGAGTAGCGCTATCCCACTCAATATGGGGTTTGGTCTTTCTCATCCAATCTAGGTCAAGTATGACATCATATTTGGGGATTGATATGATAGGGCCACTGAGCGTATTTTGTATGCCTCCTATTTGAGTTCAGAAAGGTTTTGCTTCTTTGGTGACTGGTGTACTCCTATTGTCTGCCATAATAACTCTTTTGATGTGGCTTTGGACTGTGGGTAGTTTCATAAGGTTGGCAAATTTCTTGTCAACAAGAAATTGATCTGCTCCAGTGTCAAACAATGCTATGTCTTGATACATGCAAAAACAGAAAGGATAAGTGAGGAATTTATTTCCAGTTTGGGCGGCAAACAGTAGAGGATCACTGGAGGGTACTTGGATCATGATGATTGAATCCACATATTGATCCCTGTAAGAGTCTTGTAGATTGTGAGAGGGTGGCTTGCCTAAGCAATCCTCTGAGCTTTTCCCTCCTTGTTGGTATCTTCAGTGCTTGCCTGGTTGGCTTGTGCAGTGTGATTCCCGTTTTGAGAATGGGTGTTTTTGGCTCAGTTGTTTTGCTTGTTTGGTTGAGAGTCTTTTCTTGCTGTGGGGCTCTCCTTCCGTTTATTTGTTTCATGTAGATTGTCATATTTTTGAACTGCATTTTTTCCTTCCAAGAATACATCTTTGTGGTTCTTACAACATGTCATGTTTAATTGACATCTATTGTGTGTGGGGAGGCCATTGTAGAAGTCCAATTGTGGTTTGGGCTTGTCAAAGTTGATGGTGTTGGGGGATTGATCATGTAGGTCTTTGTATGCTGCAATGTACTCCTCAATTGATCCTGTCATTTTAAGAGTTCTAAGTCCCATCATGATCACCACATCAGAGTCTTTAATGGAGAACTTTTTGAGGAACATGGCCTTGAACACATCCCAGTTCTCTTTCTGGTTGGGGTGTTGGTCTAGTCATTTGCTTACAAAATGTGAGGCAGTCCCTGTGACATGTAGGGCAATATTGCTGGCCCAAAGTCTACAGGGGTAGTCTACTTGTGTAAATTTGCTTTGTGTGCTGTTGATTCAGATGGTGGCGTTTTCCTGCAAAAGTTCCAATTTCTGCTGAGCGTAGGCGTTGAAAAACAATAATGGGTATCTTGGGCACCTGCGGGTCTGCAGAGGTTGGAGGCGGGTTCAGGAGTCTATGAGTCTGGAGAAGGTTGTACTGTTTGGTGGTAACAAGTACATTGTTGAAGATGGTGAAACTTGTAGGGACATCTTGTCCTTCTTTGTAATCTCTTCAGCCTGCGAGGAGGACCATTTATTGGATCTTTTTCTTAGGAGGAATTATTCCTTGAATTTATGTAGGTATGGATAACCTACCTGTCCTACCACTGTCAATTATTTACTTATTGGAAGTATAATAAACAATATAAAGGGGAAAATTAGGAAGAGAATGATACTTTATTGGATATAAATATAAGATAACATATAGTATCATGAAAAGCCACATACTGTCCATGTACGTCATGTGAGTTGTGGGGCTTATCTGAGTAATAATCCTCATAAGTCATGAGCATTATTTAAGTTGTGTTCTGCTTAGGATATGGATTGTTTGATCCCTGTAATATATGGTAAAATGATAGTGGTACAACCAACTTAATGATTAGTCAGTGAGCCATTTGGTGACTCATTCAGTTAACTGCTTGGGGGCGCTAATTTCCTAAGAAGAATTGATTGAAGATGTTGCAACACTTTAACTGTTGTGTTCTGAGGCAAGGCACAGTCACACAACAGGGTATCCTAACCTTAGGATTGGATTTTTACTAAGTCTTGGTTAGAATGGCAGGGAAGGCTATACAATTACCTTGTTGCCCTGATTGAATAATATCTACTAGTTGTGGCTAGAGAAAGGCTCCAAAGTACTGGGAGACAAAAATGCAAAAATGTGAATAGAACTTAATTTTTATTTGTGAATGTGAAATGGAATATATAGTGGTTAGGAATACCACAAAACACTACCAGGACGGTAGGATTACTTGCCACCAGCATTAGTGGGGTAAGTGAGTTGCGCAGAGTCAAGAAACCAAACAATTGTACTTCCTAATTCAGTCATCAACTCATTTCAAAGGGCAAAAGCAAAAGAGAGGGATTTGTCCTCAAAATAATCCATCAAAGGCAAAATAAAAACATGGTGATTGGCAGCATTCACGACATTGCCCCCCCTCTAGATTGGCCTTAGGGGGTAGTACTTGCAGAGGAATTTGGCATGCACTCAGGCAAATGGACAACCACTGGAGAGGAGTTTCACAGTGTACTCTGACCCTTGTTTGAAGGTCACTTCTAAATGTCCAACCCACAATGTATCTACTTTGTGAACGTGTCCTCATACTCTATGCTGATAGTAGAGAATGTGGTCCCCAATGTTGAACTCAGGCAAGGAAGAGCGCCCAGCATTGTCAGGAGAGAGACTCAAGCATCTTGGTCTTATACACAGAAGTGTATGCAGTAGCCTGTATATCAATGATGCATTTGACTAGATCTTTGATTTGGTCATCAGGGTTCATAGCCCTATCAGAGGAGAATAGGGGGCTCCCAGGAGCAATGGAGTGGTAGCCTCACACCCATACAGCATAGCAAAGGGAGAATACCCGGTGACACAATGCTTGCTAAGGAAATAAGCAAAGAGAGCAGCATGTAAGTATAGATCCCAGTTGGCAGCATCAGAATAAGTGAGTTTCCGCATGATAGAAACCAGATTTGAATTTGCACACTCAACCACCCCATTGGTAGAAGGATTATAGGGGGCAGAGAAAGACTGGTGAAATCCCAAGGCCTTGACAACAGAGGTTACCAACTTGGTGTTGAAGTTAGTCCCATTGTCAAAAAATACCACGTGAGGGCAGCCATGGCAGTAGAAAACGTCTTGCAACAGGAAGGCATTAGTTGTCTTGGTGGTGATTTCCTTAGTAGGGCAAGATTCTACCCACTTACTAAAATGATCAACAGCAATTAGGATAAAGCAGCAACCAGAGCTGAGCAAGGGAGAGGCCCTACAGTTTCAATGCTGGCAGTGTGAAATGTGTGTTGAGGGGGGACTAGCTTGAGCTTGTGAGAGGCAGCTCAAGGTTGCTGGAGCTGACAATTGTGACAACTAGCAATTACATCTGGAATCAGCAGGCAAAGGGTTTCTCAGAAATAGTTTTCTGGAGCCATTAATAGGTCTTGGCAATGCCTCCATGCCCCATCTCCTTATGAGCTTGACGCACCAACAAAAGGCAAAGACTAGGCCATACATAAGGCAAGTATTGGTCTCATACTTTCTTGAAGAGCTGATTTTTATGAATGGGTGTGTCCTCAGATAGTTTGGATAGAGCAATTTGGACTTCTTCCGTCTTGCTCTCCCAAGAGGAAGGATATCCAATTAGTTCATACAGTTGATCAGCCTCAGCAGGGTGTAGAGCAAGGATGGGCATTCTGGATAATCCATCAGTGTTCTGATGTTGAATCCCAGGACAATGTAGCACAGTGAAGTTGTAACCTTGCAGGAAGAAAGCCCCTCTAACTATTTGTCCTCCTGGTTCCTTAAGCTGTTGTAACCACTTAAGCAAAGTGTGGTCAGTGACCACAGTGGAATGGGTGCCATACACATAATGGCAGAACTGCTTGACTGAATGTAACACAGCAAGGCACTTTTTATCTGTACCTGTAATTCTTCTCATGCTTGTTCAGGACACAAGAATTATAATCTACAAGGTAATCCACATCCTCATAATCTAGTTGGGCCAAGATAGCTCTAATAGCCAGGTCACTAGCATCAGTGTAAAGAATGAATTCCTTATCATAGTCAGTATACACTAGGATGGGAGCCTCTTTGAGTTTTTGTTTAAGGGTCTCAGAGGCTTGTTGCTGACTAGTGGTCCATTTGAAAGGGACATTACATAACAGTTGGACCAAAGATTTGCTTGTATTGGATAATTCAGAGATGAAATTTCTGTAGTAACCCATCATGGCCAGAAAGACTTGTACTTCTTTCAGGTTGGTGGGTGGAAGCATTTGTTCAATGGCCTAAAATTTTTGGTCATTGGGCAAATCCCTGTCTGGGTTACCTCATGGCCCAAGAACTCAAGATATTCTTTAAAGAAAGCACATTTAGATGGTTTTAGCTTGAGGCCTGCCTCTCAAATCTTTATGAACACTTCTTTGAGATGAGCCAGATGATTGTTAAAGGTAGCGCTGAAAACCATTATATCATCTAAGTAAAATAGGACAAATGACAGTTTCAAATTGCAGAGGATGGAGTCCATGGCTTGTTGGAAGGTGGCTGGGGCATTGCAGAGTCCTTGCGGCATACAGGTAGGCTCAAACAGTCCTTCAGAAGTGATGAGCGCGGCCTTCTGTCTATCCTCAGGAGATAGATCAACTTGCCAGTACCCAGATGGTATATACATAGCAGAGAAAAACTTGGAACCTCCAAGGAGTCAGAGAGCATCATCAATACATGGCAAGGGGTAGGAATCCTTTTTGGTTAAGGAGTTCAATTGTCAATAGTCCATCACAATATAATGACATACATCCTTCTTCTTCAGTATGAGCAAGGGAAAGGCCCACAGGCTTTGGGAATGAGCCATTAGTCCAGTGTTTAACAGTTATTTGAGCTCTTTAGACACCTAAGCGTCATTTACTTGAATTGACAATAAGGTTTCACTTGGGAGGGAGGAGCATCACCAGTATCAATCTGGTGAATAATGCCTTTGGCTAGACCAAAATCAGTGCTATCTTTAGCAAAGATATCTGAAAACTGATATAGCTAATCAAGCACCTCCTTCTGTTAGACCGGGGATAGCTGTGGGAAATCTTGCACAGTGAACAAGGATAGGACTTGAGGCTTGTCTTTAGGTAAATTAAAATCCTGTAACAAACAAAAGGGATGTAACAATAAGACATTGGGAGCATTCAGCAACTTGCCATAGCCAACAACCTGCCCTCTAGACACATGTATGGGGAGAGCAGTTAAGTTGGCAACTTGAAATTGAACAGGGTCTTTATGAGAGACATCCAAGATTCCCAGGCAGAGGTAGGGTTTGTTGCAGCCTAGCAAGGGAGGAGAGTATAACTCTATGAATGTGCACTCAGGTAACTCATATGATATTTTGGTGTCTAGGATAGCTTAAGATCCAGGAGAATGGATACAGCAGAAGTGGCTAGGAGAGAAATACCCTCAGACTCAAGGCAAGCCATAGGAGGACACTTCATGTTGGACAAATGGGTACAGTATTTTAGAGTGAAAACACCAGTGGGATATTCCAAGGCACATTGTTAGGGCCCAGAGTGCCCTGGACAATCAGCTGGCCTCCTTAGAGGTGATTAAAAATGCAGCTTGAAAACCCCCACAAAGCACTTTCCAAGGCAAAATACCCCCTTTAAACTAGCAAATGGCCCAGGATTTGAGAGGCACACAAGCCTCAAATCCCTGGCATCAAGCTTGTTATCAAATTTGGGCCACCTACCTATCAGAAAATGGCACTTTGGGAGCGCAATTGTTTGATTGCGCAATTGGACAATTGATTCATTGCAGGAGCTAAAAATAACTGTAGCAAATTGCCATGCTGCAAATTTCAAAAGGTTCATGTTATAGCAGCCAATGAGAGCTCACCCTCTTGGTCAAGCACACAAATTCTGGTCAAAATTGCAAATCCAACTCCAAATGATGCCATCAGTTCTCTGGTGGCACAAAAGGCCATAGAATCATCAGTAAGTATAAGTAGTGAGGGGGAGAAGCCCTCCTCACTGTTGACATCTTAATAAAGCAATTTTATGCCTAGAAATTATTATCTTATTGCAGGAATTGTCTATTTTTGCTCAAATTTAATTATTCTCTTTGCATCTATTTGTGAATCCACTACTCAATACAAACTTGCATACCCATATCCTCCTGGCCATACTCCTGTTGTCCTTGCCAAACTTCCCCGCGCCCTTGACCTGGAGTATTTCTATCCCCATCACTTGGATCTACCACCAGTAATGAAGGATATTCCAACTGCCCCTCCTCTCCCTGACGCGCCTCCCACCCAAGACTTCAGCAAGCTGGGGTTTGTCTACATAACAGTATTGGGGCTGGCTGACCAAGTTGTGCCCCATACTGGGAGCTGTTGCCCCCTAGCCACTGCTCTAAACTACCTGGTTTGCATAGCGCCTATTGTGTACATGGCCCTTCAGTCCCGGCCTGCCTCACCTGTGGGAGTCCAGCCGGACTCTAGTATGGGCCGTGACTCACATGTCTTGAGGCGCTTCCCAGGAACTTTAAATGGCTCTTCAAAGATCAGAAGGACTTCATACCCTAAGATAGAGAGGTAGCCATCCTTCAAGTTGATGATCTCATTGTATTCCCTAAGGAACTGAGTACCAACTAGGAGATTTTAACCCTCATTTTCCAAGACAACAGCAGGTGCGGCTAAGAATAGCTTGCCAAACCGCATTGGAAGAGCAGAATAAGCCCTTATGGTTCAAGTCATAGATAGCCCAGCTGTACCATAAGGCTGGTGATAGTTAAGATTGGGAGCAAATTTGAGCTTCTTGACAAGCTTCAAGGAGACAAAATTAACAGGAGATCCAGTGTCCAATAGGGCCTTGATTTTCACCTTTTGGATGGATATTTCCACACAAGCAATAGTACAACCAAAGGGTGAAAGGACGTTCAGGATGTCCTGGGCTTCTGCTAGCTCTTTGTCTCATTTTTTAATCATGCATCTTAAGCCTGGAAACTCCTTATAGACAGTCTGGAGAGGAAGCAAAACTGAAATATTATTTAATACAGTGTTGGCAACTTCAGCAGCTTCATAGGACAACTCTACAAGCACAGGAGACCTCTTATCTTGGGTGAGGTATGGACAAGAGACAACCTCTTTGGCTTCAGATAAAGGCTTAGCAGTTGTTGTAGTTTTCCCAGAGCATAACTTATAAGGGACCATAATGGTTTTGGGGACAACAAGAACTGAATACCCATAGGCGTCAGGATCATCAACATCTGAATCATCCATGTCAGAGTTGTCAGAGATGTTGTGGAACAGCAGCAGAATGGAAGGAGACTCAGTGTCAGCAGACTCAGAGTCAGCTACGGAGGGAGGAATTGAAGGAGACTGGGAAGAATTTTCAACCAAGAGCGTCTCTGCCTCTAGGCTGACTATTCTTTTCCCTCCTGCTCCTTGTTATCAGCTCCTTAAACCCAAGGATTGGTGCAGACTCAATAATGGTGACCTATCTGGCCACAGTTATGGCAACCTTGGTGTCTAGGAGGATTTTGTGGGTTCATGGTGGGGATGCAAGGACCACAAGAAGACAAACCAGAATCAGAGGCAGCACTATTCTCCTGAACAACTGCTCCAGAATGGGTAAGGTGCATATCCTGCAATAGTGTCTTTATACTCTTAATAGAGGAAAGCATGGCCTTATGAGCCTTAAAGTGGAGACACAGAAGCTGATTAACCTTGAGGGCTTGAGTGCAAGCCATGTAAGCTTTGTGTACTGTCAATTGTCTGCTTGTTATCAGCTGCTGTCCTTTCATGTAGAATCCATCTGAAAATTCATATAGATTTTCTTTTAGTTTGAAAGCAATGTGCATGAAGGAATCCTTCTTCACTTTTAAACTAAGGTTGCCACCAAATTTGTCAATCAGAAGCTGCTTCATATCTTCACACGTCTCAATGGAGGGTAGTTATGGCACAACTACCTCTTGGCAGGTTGGGTGTAGACAGGTCAGGATGTGTTCCTTTTTAAACTCATCAGAGGCACTCCTTATGGCAGCTTTGTAGATAATTAGGAAAGCTGCAATGGTTGGGGTTCTGGGATCAAAGACTTGCTTAAAGGTAGGCTTGAAGTGTGCTTTGGGAGTTGGACTACCATTGTTGCTATTGAGTACGTTTATACGCAGGGAAAATTCTGCTTTGGATTCAGAGGGGGCTGTCTAGCCCACAGCTGACAAACACTTTCTTCAAGATAAGTCAAGGTCTCAGCAGTGCAGGCACCCATATTATTAGCTAAGATGGTCTGTTGCTCAGTAATTTCTAGGCGTTGGCCCTGTGTTGTTACTACAGTGGAAATCTCAGCCAGTTGAGAGGTAAGAGAAGGACCCACTGTGAGGCAAGGGGAAAATCTGTCATTCACTGAATTGATTAATTCACTCATTCCTTGCACGTCTTTATCAAGTTCAGAGTGGTCTTGTTTCAAGTGATCCACCTTGTTAGCTAGAGCTATCAATTCTCTAGAGCATTGGATTTGGGGGGCTCTTTGCAGGCCGGATCACAAACATCTTTGTTGATAACCCCAGTTGGACTAGCAGCAGTTGCCACCGTTTTGTGTAGGGCAGCAACCTCTTGCTGTAGCTCAGCAACTTGAGTTGTCAAAACAAGCACATAAGGATCTGGCTGAGGTGCTTTGATAGGGCAATCTTGACTGCATGTGGACGCTTGCAGCTCTCAAATGGCATCACATAGCCTCTGTTCTCTATCTACCAAATTGTCAGATGTAGGAGCAAGCAGAAGATCTGGCTTGGGCGTAGACAATTCATTTACTTGAGTCTGGAGCTTGGTAATGGCAGCAGCAGTGACAACCCTTTCTTGATCAAATTCTTCACCAAGTTTGCAGAGACCTTTAGCAGCAAGATCTGCTACTTGTTGTAGTTGATCAAAGGAATAAGCACTGAACTCATTGAGCTGTTGCACAAGCCATTCAAAATTTGTGAGATAGGTGTTAAAGGTGGGATCTACTTGGGTTTGCCAGGGTTTTTCTAGCTGGTGGAACTCATATTGACGCTCTGTGACGTATTCAGGGATGGACTGGCACATTTTCTCAATGGAATTAACTAAGCAAGTTTGGGAATTGACAGAGTTGTGCTGATTGTCTGACACCAAGGAAAACAGGGAGTGAATCCACTGTTAATAGGCAGCAAACTGATCCTGATGATGAGTGACAGCTGCTTTTAGAGACAAAATCTCCTGAACGTGGAGCCCTAACGCCATTTGATAATGGGCTAAGGTGGGTTGTACAAAAGATGACAATAGGTGCTCAGCAGAGCCAGCCGCTGAGAGGAGATGCTGTGGAAATTGTGGAGCCACAATCAATTCATAGCATTCTGCTTGACTGAACTGTAGTTGGAGGCAAGGGATGGCTCTGTCATGGGCTATCCCAAGGGCTACTGCCATGACTTTTTCTAATTCAGGGGTGCCCATGGGGTAAGCAACTAAGCGGGGACCATTCCTGAGGTTCAGCACAGTAGGAACAATAGGTGGGTCTGTGATTTCTTCTTCAATAGGATGACTGGAAATTTCAGGTGAAGTTGGCTCTTGTATAGGAGGCAAAGGACCTGAAAACGTGGATGCAAAAGGGATAACCAAGGGGCTTCCAGCCCCTGTAGTGAGTGCCATTTTTTGTGTTCTGAGACGCAGCACAGACACACAACAGGGAATCCTAACCTTAGGATTGGATTTGTACTAAGTCTCAGTTAGAATGGCATGGAAGGCTATGCAATTACCTTGTGGCCCTGATTGAATAATATCTACTAGATGTGGCTAGAGAGGCGCCAAAGTACTAGGAGACACAAAGACAAAAATGTGAATAGAACTTAATTTTTATTGGTGAATAAGAAATGGTATATATAGTGGTTGACAAAACCACAAAACACTACCAGGATGGTAGGATCACTTGCCACAAGCATGAGTGGGGCAAGTGAGTTGCGCAGAATCAGGAAACTGAAAAATTGAATTTCCCAATTTTTAGCCAGCCTTGTTTCAAGGGGCAAAAGCAAAAGATAGAGTTTTGTCCTCAAAATAACCCATCAAAAGTGAAATAAAAACATGTTGAATGGTGGAATTCACAACAATAACTGTTTCATAAGGCATACCTGCAACAGCAGTAGCACGGTTAGGATCTTAAAGAAATAGCAAGACATTAGTATCTGAAATTAAACCAGTGAGAGGCAAAGGTAGATATCCAAACCCATCAAAGATAAAAAAGGCTGTGTCATAGACAGGTGTGGTATCAGGCTTGTTAGCAAACAGGAACAAGGGACAAGCCTGGAACGCCCAGTACACAACTGGAGCAATACTCAACATGTAGTTCACAGTAGAGTACCAGGGTTGCCAGGCACTCATATGGGGAATCACTTTTGTTGTAACTGTGCTGTTTTAGCAGAGTTACAAGGGGGAAATATTTATAGAATTAGATAATATTCTTTATTGAGAGATAGGCATTATATAGTCATTATAAATTGTGGATAACAGGAACATGATAGTATTGATCACACGGTGGGATGATGAAGGGGGTGACTTGATCCTGGTAATTAGTCAAGCGCCAAAACAAGGTATTCACCATGAGGGCTCAGCTTTTGATCATGTTGTTGTTTTTGGAAATTTGAGTCAATTTCCTAACTTAGCTTTGGGTGACTGGATAATCAGATTGCGGGTCATGAACCTGCTTACTAGGGGCCTTGCTGGTGGGTCAAGCCTGCTGTTTTGACACTTGTTCAGTGAACCCCAATAGGGTGACATAGACAAACCCAAGCTTGCTGTAATTATATGAGAGATAGGGAGATTCCCCAATAGGTGGGCTAATCTGGTTGATGGTCTGGCCAGCAGGGAGGAAGCTTTGATGCAAGGGAGAAAGGTGAGCAGGATTAATGATCTGATTAAGAGCCCTGGTAGGATGAGGAAAAACTAATTCTATTGGAAACTGTGATAAGTTTGACTCCCTGGTGATTGACTCCCTGGTACTCAACAAAGTGTCAAGTACCAGGGTTTTAAGTGCCGCATATGCAAATCTATTAATATTCTAAGCTTAACTGATTTTAAGCTAATTTTTACTAGATATTTAGGGGTTCAAAACCAAAAAACAAGATTAAATATACTCAAATTTGACTCTGTTTAATAAATCAGTTAGCTAAAAAACGGATTTAAGGGGAACTTTATAAGTAAATTTAATAATAGAAGTGAAAAAACTTGTGTTCAACACTCTAAAAGAAAAAGTGGCCAGGTCAACACTTTTAAGTCAAATCCTAATTTTATTAATAAAACACATATACGCTTATATAAATTTTATTATTTACTATTATATGTTCATTATTAGTGTCCATAGTTGTTGATTAAGCTCCTAAGCACCACTATACTGGATTTAGTGGTATAGTCATTAATCAAATACCCCACTTGTTTTACATTATGTCATTTTCGGGTTTGTGGATTAAGTGGTGCCACATAAATTAAGCCCAATTTATTAAGAGATTTCATATGTAATTTATAAAAAACAGAAAATTGACTCCCCCTCTGTTGGACTCTTTTCACTTGACACATGATTGTTTTTGGATTTAACTAATCAAAGGCTTGGAATTAAGGCCAAATTAATAAGTGACACACTATGAGCGCCACTCAACACTCATCCACTCAACACTTTAACTTGGGGATTAGTACAAAGAGTTTTGTCGTAACTGTGCTGTTTTAGCAGAGTTACACAGGGAAAAATATTTAGAAACTAGATAATAATTTTTATTGGGAGATAGTAATTATATAGTTCATGTGAATCAAGGATAGTAGGAATAAGATTGGTGATCACATGGCTGGATGGAAGAAGGGGGTGGCTTGATCCTGATAATGAGTCAAGCGCCAAATTGAGGTATCCACCGTGAATGATCATCATCTGTTCATGTTGTTGGATTTGGTAATTTGAGTTGACTTCCTAGTCTGGCTTTGGGTGACCAGATAATTGAATTGCGGGTCACAAACCTGCTTGGTTGGAACCTTGCTGGCAGGTCAAGCCTGCAATATTGACAGTTTCTTAATGTTTTAACCAACACCATGGCAAATAATTCACTCCCAGCTCCCCCAGCATAATATTATCACTAATAAACACCTTCCTGCTCATTTAATTTTTAACTTATGTTGTATTTTTTATTTATGAGCATATGAAACAGTCCTGCTTTTGGGTTAACTTTCAACCCTGTTTTAAATTTAAGCAAGTTTTATATGTAAAAAATATAGTAAATTTGATTTTTCTGCTCATCTCTGGCATACTCAGTATTGAGAATTCAGCTTTTTTTCAACTGATCAACAGTGCCAAACTCAACACTTTACTATGTTTTGATTTTTAACTCCCAATAAAAAATTTCACATAATAATTTTTTTGCAATTATAATCTACTACTCTTCCTGCTACTCTCCATATATTTTTACATACTTTTTTGATTTTTAATTATCTTTTACATTAATTTAGCACTGAGATGTTATGCTGAAACTAACATCTTTGATGCTTTATCATAAATTCATTTATTTTCTATGTTTTAACCTTTATGTCTATACTTTTGAATTCTATTTTGCTTCTATTTACTTTGTTATGTTTTTTCTTGATAAATAGAGCTTTATTTGCATATTTTTCATTTAAATTTTGCTTTGCTTTACCTCTTTGTGTTTCATATCTTTCATACTGTTTTATTTACAAAAATAACCTTTTTGTTAGACAAGATAATCTAAATTCAACAAGTCTACCAAGCGCCAAGCCTCAAAGGGCTCAAAAGAAACTGTCTCACTCTCAAGCGTGCCAAGAAGACTGCAAAGGCAAATTCTCTAACTCCATCTCCCCCACTCCATCTCCTCCCACTCCCCCTCCACCCTCATCTTTAACTTCCCCCAAGTCCTAAAATAAAAGTGATAAATCCCTCACTAATCACTCTTTTTACGAGTCAGAGGCCGACTCCAAACCCACCAAGGAGCGCCATACCAAGAAGTCAAAGGCTGCCAAGGAGCCCACCTCTTCTTCTAGTAAGAAAAAGGAGGCTTTTAAGCAGGCCTTGAAGAACCCTTCCCCTCCTCCTCCTGATGGCTCTTCCCCCCTCCCTCATCTGACCCCCAAGATAAGCCTGGGAGTACTCCAAGAAGTTCAAAGCTTCTGGTCATGTGGCTTGAGATCCACTGGCCATCCACAACATTTGTAATGTGGATGGAGAGTTCAAAGTCCCCAAGCACTTCCCCTGTTACTTCCTAATCATGTCTTTAAAGGGCGGCCTTGGTTACATTGCAGATAATTACATTTTCAATTTTAATAATCAAAAATGGCAAACCAAAAGCAAGGACTTTGTATGTGAGGATAAGACTTGTGGTGGCCAGCTAAACATCAAGGGCTGAGAGTGGATTACTTCTGAGAAGAGGGAGCACACCTGTGAGCCCCCAATCACCTGATCACTCAGATGCTGAAGTGGTACCTTGTCCAAGTAATCCCCATCTCTACCAACTTCTGTGCTTCAGATCTGGCCATCAAGGCCCTTCAACACCTGCAGCTCAACAATCTCAAGTTGGTGCTCACCCAGGAGCAACAGGTTAAGTTCATCAGCAAAAAGAAAATTTCTTCCAATCCCCCTCCCCCCAAGGCCTCAAACCTCCTAACTGAGCTCACACTCACCCACAAGCTCAAGCAGCTTCCAAGTGGGGAGCGCTTCCTCCTCCATGACAATAGGCCTGGCAGCAAAGACTGCATAACCTGCTACATTACTCAGCAGAACCTGCTGGAGTTAAAAAGGGCTTCAACCTGGCTAGTTGATGGTACCTTTGCCACTTGCCCCCGGATGTTCAAACAGCTCTGGATGATCCATGCCCAGATTGACATCTGGGTGATTCCACTCGCTTTCTTCCTTCTCCCTGTGGCCACTGAGACCATTTACACATGTGCGTTCTCAATCTTTTGTCAAGCACTTTCCCTCCTTCCTGATGACAACAACAACAATGCCAAGAAGACCCCCCACACCTGTGCAAACCCTCCTACTGCTGACAAGGACCAGGCCACCCTGGACTTGGAGAAAAAGGTAAGGCTGAGAGCTCTGGGGCCTCACATTTTCATCATGGACTTTGAGCCTGCTCAGTTCAATGCATTTGAGTAGCTGTTCATCAGGGAGGTGCCACTTCCACTTCTGCCAAGCAGTTGCTCACAATATGCAGGCCCATGCTAAGCTTGGTAAGTTGAGCCAGAGGGACACTTTAGACACCTGAAAATTTGTGCTTGCACAATTTAGTGCCTTGGCTTTTTTAAAGCCAGAGCACACTGTGCAGGGATTTGAGGTTCTTTCAAAGGATCCTTAATTAGCAAAGCATCTGGAGTTCAAGCCTTTTCTTGAGTACTTTGATCCCCAGTGGATTGGGAAGGTCATCACACAGAGGCAAGGCCTGCACCAAGGCCAGTTGGAATGTTTACCAGGCGGTGGTGAATGGTGAGCTCAAGACCACTTTGGCGCTAGAGGCTTATCAAAAGCATCTTAAGGCCAACTTTTGACTTAATCCAAAGTTCAATAAGTTCTTCTCCTTCCTGCAGCACAAGCAGGAGAAAACCATCTCCAAGCTGCGTGACTTGGCAAACCGCGTCCCCCCACCAAGCCTACAACCCGCTCCACCCTTTTCACCAAGGCCATTCAGGGTGCAGCTAAGCACAAACACAAGGCCTCTGAGCTTAAGCATTAGCTTGAGCTTAATTACACTGCCCTTCTAGAAGGGGCTAAAATGAAAAGAGGAAGATGGATGAAGAGTAAACTTTCTTGCTTGTTTTTATGGTTTTAACTTTTTAGCTTTAATTTTTACTTTTTAGTTTTGATCATTCAGTTTTAAGCTTTAAGATTTAATTTTTTTGATCTAATTAGATAGCAGTGATTTTTTATATATACATGGTAAGTTTGAGATGAATAGTTATAGTTGAAAGTGAGTGAAATACCTTAATTTTTGTTAATTTACTAGTAAAACAGAGGATATTGCCATTTATACTTATATGAACTACATTAAATAAATATTAATACTTCTTTATATTTTTCATAGCTTTTATTGTTGTGTTTATGTTTATTCTTAGTTCATTGGAATTTGATTTTTTATGTTAATAAAAATATTTTTATATATAAATAGTGTAAATTACATAATAAAATGAGAAATAGTTGCTTATTTCTCAGTATTCTTATTAATTAAAATACATTTATTATTAGTTTTTTTAGCTTTCTGCAGTCACTTTAGTATACCATAGCTTTAGGGATTAAATTTTATATTAAAAGTTTTCAGTAAATCAAGATCTGTTAATTAAAAAAGTGTCAATTTCCAGTTGTCAATCAGGGAAAAGGCTGAATTCTTACTTTACTATGGTGTCAAGCACCAGGGAGCCAATCACTAGGGATTTGATTACCAGGGAGCCAAACTTACCACAGTTTCTGTTCTGTCTGAGTAAGGGCAAGTGTCTCTTGCCTGGCACTCCTACGGACCAGTCAAGTTTTGGGATTCTTCTCTGTGGGAGGAGAACAGGGAGGTTAATGTGGTAAAGGTATAATAAACTCCTGCAATTTTCTTATTATTTAAATGCCATAAACAGCAATTGATCATTAGGTAAAGTTGTCAACAAGGAGGAGTTTAACATTTTTCCCAGCTATATCCTGCTGGGAAACTGCATTTGTACTTAATTTAGCTCCTTATTGGCTATTGAAGGGTTATTCTTAAGCTGGGCCCATTGGCAGGCACTAATTTATCAGTTAAGCAGATCAATTCACTATTCTTGTCCTGGGGAAGCTGGCAGGAGAATTTGGGGTCATTTGGCAGCCCAAGCCCTAAGTTCTTGGTCTCAGAGGGGGTGGGCAAATTAAAAACTTTTTTCTTGGTGTTGGAATGGTTTCCAATTGTCCCCAGATTTGGCTCTTGCCAGGGCTTGATTCTCCACTTAGATTTAAAGTTTTTCTTAAGTCAATCAATGCAATTGGCTTTGCAACCAATTGGTTGCACAATTGCTTGGTTGCAGGCAACAATCCTATGTAACATAGGTTTTTTCCGGGCCCATTCTGGGCCCTGACATCATCCCCCACCATAGTTAAGCTCTTAAAGCTTAACTCTGGATGTCAGGTCTTTTACATTTTCAGGAGAGCACTAGCGTTGGCAAGATTATCTTCAGGTTCCCAGGTATTCTCTTTGGGCAGGTAGCCTTTTCATTTGATCAATTAGTGTAGTTATCAATATCTCATCTTATGGGCTAGGATCTGTTTGACCTAATGCTCCAGGAAGCTTCCTACTTTGAGTGGGGGGAGGGGCAGTATGAACAACTTGATTTGGGTGTGAGGTGCCTTTCTTCTTGGACAGTAGTGATTGGTGAAAGATGTTGTGGATCTTCCTGTTAGACAAGAACTCTAACCTGTAAGCTACTTCTTCTATGTGTTGAAAAAATTTGTATGGCCCTGTTTTCCTAGGGCTGAGGCTTGCACATAGCGCTGTAGTCTTGATATTCCTGGCACTGAGGTAAACCATGTCCCCAAATTCTATGGGTGGTCTGAGGCTTCTCTTCTTATCAGCAAAGTCTTTGTAGATCTGTACAGCTTGCTTCAGACTTTAGGAACACTCTTCTTGGTTGGTATGGACAATAGCCACCCAATCTCGTCCTTTGGGGTTGCTGGACTCTTCTGTGGGAAGGTGATCCCAAGTAGGGTCAAATCTGTAGTTGGCCTTGAATGGAGGCATTTCTATAGAACTATGGTCTTGATTATTGTATGCAAATTGTGCCATAAGTAAGTGTTTAGTCCAATTTTCTTGCTCTGCATGAATGTAGCATTAGAGGTACTGTTCCAATACTTAGTTAACTATTTTGGTTTTTCCATCACTTTGGGGATG
Organism: Entomophthora muscae; assembly: GCA_014839935.2. NCBI lineage: Eukaryota > Fungi > Entomophthoromycota > Entomophthoromycetes > Entomophthorales > Entomophthoraceae > Entomophthora > Entomophthora muscae. The sequence goes on from QTSX02000115.1 coordinate 43,332, forward strand.
TATGCTGTGGATAGTGATCTTTTGATTCTCAGGTCTTGTAATATTTGGGCCCAGAGCTTGGACGTAAACTGGGGACCTTGATTGGGGATAACTTCCTTGGGTAAGCTGTGATTCATGAAAATGTGGTCCCTAAAGAGGGTGGTTGTCAGGAACCCACCCTGCTGGAAATAACTTCACAACATGATGAATTTTTAAGAGAGGGGGGCTAAAATAACTAAGTTTGGATCCCATCCTGGCAAGATGAACCACCATGATGCCACCCAGTGGAGTAACGGGATGGCTGCTTAGAGAGGGGACCAAAGAGAGAACACAGGGGAAAGATGAGGAAAGCATGCATTTAACCTCATCAGCACTAACCCAGTAAGCAATCAGGGCATACAAGTGGGAGCAGGAGGCAACTTCACAGGTGCTTGAAGAGGTACCAAGTCATTCCCCTTCAAACTGGGAAGGGTAGATGCCGTTGCCTCCTCCAATGTGGCAGCAGGCACAGTGTGATCAACAGCATGAAAGTCCAAGTCATTGCAAGTTAAGCTCTTGACTATAGCCTCCCCATAAACAAAAAGTTCACCAGGAAGATGCAGGAGACTAGAAGGATTTTCTTCTGCAAGGCAAGAAGAAGAGGAGATATGAGACCATAAATTGGGGGAAGTTGTCCAAAGGAAAAGCAAAAAGGGAGCCAGAGAAAATACCACAAATCTTAAAACTGGGAGAATCATAATAGCAAATTCCAAAAAATCTGGAATTTGAGGGTACTAATATCAGACCTTAAAGTAATAAAAATTTGGATGGGTGGGGAAGCTACAAGGAAAACTAATGTGGAACAGGGTGGGACACTTGGGGCCTTGGCAGAGGTCTCAGATGGCTTGGGCAGGTAAAAAAGTAAAAGCAGGTTTGAAATCAGTAAAATCAAATAAATCTCAAAATAAGAATAGGATTTATATGAGCTTTTAAGTTGAATTTTCTAGTTCAAACTATGAATTTGAAAGCGTAAGTAAAAAACACAACAACTATGTATTCACACTATACTTAGGGATTTTGAAGAGGCCGCTGGGTTCAGAAAGGACCATACAATGGTAAGTTTCAAAGAGACAACCACTAAAAATTTGCTTCAAATTAAAGAGGGCTCCAAACAGAGTCAAAAATAAAATAAGGACAAGGTTTTTTAAAACAACTGTGACGGATCCAGGAAATTCATGCTTGCTTCTTCATTATCCTGGTCTGACTCTTTTACAGTTTGACAGGGAATCCTTTATGTAAGCTTTGATGATCTTGGATTCTGGGCAAGCAATATTGGTGTTAAACTTGTCACCATCTGGTGCTCACTTCCACGTTTTTTGCTTCCCATAGTCTTAGCTGCAGACTATCTCTTTCATTCCATGGTAGTTGTAACAGAAATAACTGGATAATATGATGCTGTTTCTAAATGATGGGGAATAACCACCCAAATCCACATAGAATTGATGATTAACCACCAACGCGGCTTCAGATATTTTTTTGTGAATTTTCCAATTGTAACTCCAGGATTAAGTAGAACAATCAATCCTAACCAGAGTAAACCAAGATAAATGACCTGGGAAAGCATCAATGCATCTTCAGCGTAGAATTCTGGGCATTGAGAAGTGACCCAATTTTCATCTTCAGGAATGGAGGGAGGAGCTATAAAATTGGCTGGCATGAAATTAACATTTTGTGGCGCCAACAACAAAGTTCCTGATGCCGGGCCCCATCTTCCTGAAATGATTCTGTTCAGAATCAGATTGTACGGGATATACCGCAACAACCCAAGAACAGGATACATTTTAAAATTTAAAATTTAAAATTAGAACTTGGGGTAATTGATTTTTATTGAGTAAATTTAGGAGGACTCAACACTTAGAGTTGAAACAGGGGAAATTATTCAATATATATCAGAAAAATTGACTAAGCAATACCACCTGAGTCTTGATCTCCTATTTCTTCAGCATCTTCAAGTAAGTATCTAGTCCAGGTTGCAAAGAACCCTTGTGTGACCAGTTTCTGACAACCATTCCAATTAATGAGCTTATATTGGGTGACCCTCATATTACGTTGATTTATCAACGTCAGTTTACAAGGGGGAGCTGGTTTTAGCTGGCATACTGGAGCAGCCGTGACCCATTTTTGATCAACCATTTGGTTTAAATCCGTTAACTCGGTCAATTTTGATACAGGTTTTCCGGCCTTCTGTGCCTTCTTACTTGGACAGACAATACCCGGCATTATGGAACTTACTGTGACAGTAGTCTTATTTCAGTTAAAAGCCAAAAACACAAAGCATAAAAAGATTGAGGGGAAAGCAACCATTGTCACACATAAGTATCATTTTTTATTAATTATTATCATGTTTCTATTATATATCAATTGGGGTACATTCAGCTGAAACCCCCTCTGGTTCTGAAATCACACCTTGATTCCTATCACATGGTTTATGACATAACGGTGTCATCTAATCCAGATCTTTACCAAAAATATCTTCACACTATTAACCTATAAGAATATGCCCTAATACATTCCGGAATCACCTGATTCCTTCTGTGGAAATGTATTGCTTTGGCTTGAAGCATTCCAGACTTCTGGCGCCAAAACCCTGTGGAATATACATATTCCTGATCCAAGCTATCCTTGTTCCAACTGGAAACCAGCTGATCAATCCTGAATGTATAGACATCATTGTCTATATTTAGTTATTTTTTCATTTAATAATTTTTTGCCTTAAAACCCATTAAAACGCTTTGAAACTCAAACCAGGTGGCGCCTCAGCACTTTACAAATCAATTAGGCAGTGCGGCAGCGCTTTTAACCTAATTAATTTGCCAAACAGCACTTTTAACCCAAAATTTGGGGGTTTACTTTTGGCGGCAACAGCGCCCATGTTGACACTAAAAATGTCAACACTTTTAATGTTGACACTATAGTAAAGTGTCAACCCAGTTTTACTTAATGTCATTTCCTGGATGTTGACACTTTTTTAATTAACGGCACACTTTACCCTGAACATTTTTAATATAAAAAAATTGTTTTAAAATACTTTATTATACTAAAATGACCCCAGAAAGTTCAAAAATGCAATAAAAAATACTATAAGTAATTAGAATAAGGAGATATAAGCAACTATTTTTTAGTTTACTATGTAAATTACACTCTTTATTATAAAGTTATTTTTTATTCCCATAAAAATTAAAATTCCAATGAACCAAAAATAAAGATATTTTATATATCATAATAGCCACAAAATATAAGAAAATTATAATTTTAATTTATTATACTTTATATAAGCATAACTGAAAATATCTCATACCTTAAAGATAAATTAACAAAATATAAGATATTTCTTATAAAACCACATTGAAAATGTATCTGAAACTTACCATTTATACCTATAAAGATTAGTACTATCCAAAAAAAATTAAAAAATTAAAAGTTTAAAAGTAAAAAATATATAGGCAAAGCAAAGTGTCAAGATTTCTGGATCTTGAAGAAGAGATATTATGTTTATTAGTCATTAGATTGTATGATGGGAAAGGGAATCTGTATGGCAACAGATGTGCTTCAATTGGCGTGACAACAGCAGAGGTCTGTTGTTGAATGATCCAAGAGAATTTGCAAAGTTCTGTGGTCCTTTGGGACGCAACACTGGCTGTGGTGGTTTGGCAGGAGTTTCACAAGTATCAATAAGCTTGTTCTTACTGTACTTTGACACCTCTACTATTTGGACTAGTAGAGATGTTGAGGGTATGAAATGGTATATCTTCCAAGTGATCTTGAAAGGCCCCTTTATAGTTGACAGCTAGCGGCCAAACTGGCGTCTAGCTTTGGACAACTCTTACTAGCTAGCCTATCATCCCCAAGCTACTAGTCTCATCCCCCAGAGTTGGATCCCAAAACCCAAATAGGGTTTGGGATGAGGTAATATTCTAGGCTGCTGATTTCCCCCCTCAGCCTAGATATTCCTTGACTTAGTTACAGCAACTAAGTTGACACCTATTGGCCAAACTGGCATCTATGCTTGGCATAATAAAAAATGCAGACGGGCGGTTTGCTGTCTCACTTCTCGGTGAAACAGGTGTTGAATTCCTTGATATTCTCTGGGTTAGGTTTGCGTCCTTATCTGGAATCTGGAATCCTTAGCGTCTAATTATAGAAGCTTCTGGATTGGCCCGTGACCTGAGACCCAGAATGTCTCAGGTGCTTCTGAATTGTAACTATATTGACCTAATTATAATTCCCCCGTATTCCGGAATAGCCGTTTCACTCTGGCTGTATTCCATCCATTATCAACTCATGTCTTGTGATGGGAATATGGATCAGTTAACCCTGATAGACCAGGATTTCCTGACACAAAGCAAAGTTTATTTGGCTAATTAAAGCCATTAGCAAGAGCAGTTGCAACGTCCTCAAGGTACTTTTTGATCTCTGCCACCTTGTACTTTTTCTTTACTACCTTCTGCACATCCTATTGGTAGTCCTGGTCCTTAGACTTCATCTTCTTGGGGGCCACCCAGTTGGCCAGGTCGCGGAACTTGGAGACAGTCCGGGCCTGCTCCTCCTGCAGCTTGGAGAAGAACTTGTTGAACTTGGGGTTGGTCCCAAACTTGGTCTTCAAGTGCTTGTGCCAAACCTCAAGGCTAGAGGTGGTCTTCATCTCCCCCTTGAGGCAGGCGCCTTGACAGTTCCAAGGGGCAGTGGCCCCGCTCTTACCTCTCCGGGCAGTCACCTTCTTGCCCACCCATTGCCGCTCAAAGTAATCCAGGTAGCCTTCAAAGATGGTGGAGTGCTTCTTGATATAAGCATCCTCCTGGAGGGCCTCAAAGCCAAGCCCAGTATGCTCCAGGCGCACAAAAGCCAAGGCAGCAAACTGGGTCAGGGCAAAGCGGCACTTACCATTGTTAAGATACTTGTCAAAAAGGTCCTTCTCACTCTTGAGATTTTTGACAAGGGCCTGCAAAAAATAGAAGAAGCAGCCCTGGACTTCTCCATCAAAGGTGGCCTGGAAGGCTCTGAACTGAGCCTGCTCAAAGTCCATTATTATAACATTTGGCCCAAGTGAGCGCGCATGAGCTAGCTGCTCAGCGGTTAAGGTTTTCTCATCCTTCTCAGCAGAGGAGAGATTGGCCCTTGTGGTATGGGTGGGAGGGGGGAGCTGGTTGGTGGGAAGGGAGCTCAAAGCACCCCGGACAATCTTGAAAGCTCTGGCATAGACCTCTGTCTTGGCACCAGGAAGGAGAAAGAACACAAGAGTGATGACCTGGTCATTGAACTGCCCATGCAGGACCCAAAGCTGCTTAAAGATAGGGGTCAAGTAGCAAATGTGCCGTTGCACAGCCAGGTGGTAGCAGTATTCAGCTGCTCCAGGTTTTGGGTTGTGGCGTAGGCTACAATCCTATCCTCCACTTCCTGCCCATTGTCATGGAGCAGGACCATCTCACCATCCTCTGTCTTCTTGAGGGCATCAGTGAGGACCAGGTCCTTGATGTTGGTGGCACTCTTGGCCAGGGGGTTTGAGGCTTGACACCTATCACTCACAAACTTGACCAACTGATTGTGGGTTGGCACCCTCTTCAAGTTGGTAGTGGTCAGGTACTTGCAAGCAAGCACGGCCAGCTGGGTGGCAGAAAGGTCTTTGGAAGTGGGCATAATCTGCACCAGATACCACTTCAGGAGGCGGGAGATGGTTGTGTTGGGCATCACACAAGTGTGCTCACCCTTTATGGTTTGGACCAGGTCCCAGCGCTCAGTGTTGAGCTGCACTGGACAGGAGCAGTCCTCACAGGTGTAATGGCGGCTCTTAAAGCCCCGGTTGGCATTTTTGCATATGAAGATGTATCCATTGGCCACCATGACTGGCCCACCTTTAACACTCATGATGGGGAAAAACTTGGGCAGGGTGGAAGGAACCTTGAACTTGCCATCAACGTTGCAGATTTTTTGGGCCAACAGAGGGTCCCAAGGGCCAGCAGGAGAATGGCGGAAGCCAGGGAAGTAATTGGGGCAGGGCTTTGTATCATCCCCAGATGAGCTTGAAGGGGGAGAGTTTGGCGGGGGTGGGGAAGCAGAAGGAGGCTTGTTGTGGTGCTCCTCATGTGCAGGAGACTTATCCTTGGGTGGGGACTTTTGGGCTGAGCGCTTCTTCTTGGTTGGCTCCTCGTCAGAAGCCAAGTTGTAAAAACTGTGCTCTGTAAGAGAGCCATCAGTTTCCTCTCCCCCAGTGGAATGAGCAGGGCTCTTCTCAGGAGAGGGCTCAGGGGAGGGCTTGGGGGATGGTTTGGGGGTGGCCTTCTTTGACAAGACAGGCTTCTTCTTGGTGGCTTTGGTGGGCTTGGAGGGACGCTTGGTACCCTTTGGCTGCTTAGAGATGTTCTTGTCCTAAAATAATAAGTAAAATGGTTTAATATAAAGCAAAGTATGTAAAAAAACAAACAAAACAACTTAAAAAGCATAATATTCAAAAAGTAAATCTTAGATGGTTTTTCTTGGCATTTAAATGTTAAAAATTATTTGTATAGTTTTTATTTTATTAAAGTTATAAATAACAAGATAAAAGTTGATAGAAATATGTGAAAGTATTATATTTAGATATAGATTTTATTTTAAAAATTACAAAATATGAAAGAGCCAAAGTCAAAAAACAACATATCGAAAAATGAGAAGTTTTTATTATATAAAACATAAAGTTTTATATGTGAGAAGTGAAAAGCGTTGACATTATGATTGACAATTAGTAAAAAAAAGCTGAATTCTCACTGTCAATTACAAAAATTATAGACATTATTTTTGACAACATTCTCAATGTCAACATTATTTTGAAAATTTACTATGAAAAAACATAGTACGCTTAATTAAATTTACGCGGGCTAGCAAAAAATTAACCGTTTCCTGTGTATTTTTGTTCACATATAAAAATTAAAAAAAACATATAAAAATAAGTAAAAAAAGTATCAAAGTTCTTTATTCTTTTATTGAAAATAATATTTGGGTAGTTTTAATATGACATTTTACCATTGTGTATATTTGAAGTTGTTAATAAAGTAGTCTTCAGTATTGAAAAGGGTAAAGTGTTGACAATGTCACTTACAACATTCTTTATATGAGGTGACATATTAATCAAGGCTTAATTGCACCACTCTAATTTGCTTAACTCCACCCCAGGGGGTGATCACAAGCAAATAAACGACATTTACAAGTGTCAACATTATTTTTAATAATAAATTCTATAGTAACTTACATAGTAAGTCACGCTTAAATTATTGGATCACCGTTAGCATCCAATCCACTTAATATATTAAAGCCAAAATAAGTGCCACATATATATTTATAACATGAACATTCCAACAATCAAATATATGCGCACTGTCTTTTTCAATATAATAATTCAATAAAAAAATATTTTTAAATGCGCACTTATTTTTTTACTGTAGATGCTTCAGTTTTGTTATTAAAAATAAGTTTGGCTTAAAAAGTGTCAACATTGACACTTTTACGTTGTGAAAACAAATAAAAAATAAACTAATTTTTTTTAGTAAACGTAAAGGAAAAATCAGGTTAAATTGAGTTTTTTATTAAGCTTAATATTAAATTGTGTCAAGATGGCCACAATTTTGTTGTGTTTTCTGGGTTTGCACCCCTGAACGCTTTAAAAAAAAGAATTAAGCTAGCACAACTAGCAAAAAACATAGGAGATTTAGAGTTTTGAGTTGACAGTGGCGCTGTTGCCCTTTTGGCTACCCTTAACCAAACTTCTTGACATAGTTAAGGCAATTAAACAATATAATTAAATTCTTATTAATTATATTCCCAGCATATATTGATTAACCTTCCCAGTTAATTGATCTGTTTGAAGACAAAAATTCTTTACTTGACACAGTCAAGTCCATTTCAGCCCTATGATTAAATCCTCATTAATCATATTCAAGGGTATCAATTAATTAACTTTCCCAGTTAATTAATTGGTTTGAGACACCTAGTCTCATAATCTGAACTGGTCATATTATTCATTTCAGCCCTCAATTAGTACAGTCTAATTAATTTCTGGGTATCAATTAACCTCCAAGGTTAATTAGACGGTTTGAGACACCTAGTCTCATAATCTGAACCGTTCAGATTATTCATTACGGCCCTCAATTAGTACAGCCTAATTGATTCCTGGGTATTAATTAATCTATATGGTTAATTAGATGGTTTGAGACACCTAATTTCATAATCTGAATTGTTCAGATTATTTTCTTCAGCCCTCAAGTAGTACAGCCTAATTTATTCCTGGGTAACCCATTACTACACTGAAAAGTCTCTCCAAGGCCAATCCTATTGTTTTGAATTTCAACCTATGAAATTCTCCACAATTCAATCTATTTGTGAAACCACAGCCCAATGTGACTATAGTACAGTCACAGCAACTGTTTCCACAGTTTATTAAGTTGGAAAATTAACAAGCAGGGGACTCACAGTCCCCTGGCATTGTTAAAAGGGGTGAGCTGCTAGGAGATAAATCATATGACCACAAGTTTTGTATCCAATTGGCTAGGAGAGAAATTTGCTGGCCAAGGCCAGGGGTGCTGAAGAGTTATAAGATAATTTCTGCGGCTCCATATGATTGGCTGGAAGGCATCCCAGACATTTCAGATATATTTGACTTTATGGGCATTGATGTGACGTCTTTTGATTGGGTGTTTCTGATTGTTTTTAAAAGTGGGCATCACCATGCCAACAAATAATTCAAATTAATTGGTGTTTCTTCCTAAGGCAGAGCAACCAGAGCTGGGAGATCCACAGGGTAGGCCAGAACAAATCTCTCATCCACAGTGTGTTCCAAATCCCCTATAGAATTAAGCAACTTGGCTGTTATTTTTAGGCCTTTCTTGGTGCAACAGGGGGAAGTGATTTGATCTAAGGCCAAGGGTGGCAGTAAATTTACAGAATTAATGCAGAAGGATTCAAACCTTTAATAATGGAACTAATTGGCACAAAAACCATGCCTAAATGTACTGATTCCCCAAGGATTTGATATCTGCTCAATAACAGATTTAAGCAACCCAGGAAGGCATAGGCACCTAGATATTCAAGCAAGGAGGCAGAAGCAAAAGGATGGAAAAGACTAGTAGGAGCAGAATCAGAGGATGCGGTTTGAGCTTTCTGTTTAGTGAGAGGGTTTGAGGAGAACAAGGATGCAGTATACCATTTCCCTGGTACAACTGGATTCCATTTCCTATTATCACAGTATTTGGTACTAGTCCCAGATCCTGGGCAAGTTTCCATTTTCACAGTAGAATGTACTATTGTACACAACCAGAAAAGAATAATCCATTTGGACCTAATTTCCCAAGGAAGAGAAGGATTAGGCGGTTTCATGGAAGTTCTGAAAAGTCTTAAAAAAATAAAGAAGATATCAGGTTCAAAGTCTTAATTGATTGAGCAATTGAAATGAGCAAGGTTCAAGATCTTATATAGTAGATAAATTGAGGGAAATTTGGGAATGAGATTTAAGCTATTGTGTAACAGAAACCAATTGTTTTAAGATTTATCAGTGGATTATAAAACACCTTTTTCTTTAAAAATTAAATTTATCATTATCTGTTTCAACTTACTCAACTTGAATCAGGAACATAGGAGGGATTTTTAGCTTAAAAATAAGTTTGATAGCCACAAATGATTGCTTATGGCCTAACAGTTGTTGCAACATCTTTGATTACTCCCTCTCAGGTAACTAACACCCCAAGTAGCTCATTGCATCAGTCACTGAATGTCTTGCTGACTAATCATTAAGTTGGTGGCACTACTATTATTCAACCATCTATTACAAGGATCAAACAATCCAGATCCTAAGCAGAACAAAACTTGAATAAGCCTTGTGACTTAAGAGGAACATTACTCAGATAAGCCCCATGACTTCCATGACGTACATGGACAGTATGTGGCTTTCCATGATACTATATATTATCTTATATTTATATCCAATAAAGTATCATTCTCTTCTTAACTTTCCCCTTTATCTTGTTTATTATACTTTCAAGAAGTAACTACTTGACAGTGGTAGCACAGGTAGGTTATCCACACCTGTGTAACTTTAAGGAAAAATTCCTCCTAAGAAAAAGATTAAACAAATGGCCCTCCGTGCAGGCTGGGGAGATTACAAATAAGGGCAGGACATCCCTGCAGGTTTTGTTGTCTTCAACAACATCCTTGTACCCTCTGAACATTATAATCTCCTCAACGCCAGTAAACTCCTGAACAAGCCTCCAACTTCAGACTCACAGACAACTGAGATACCCAGCATTGTATTTCAACGTCTACACTCAGTAGAAATTGGGATGTTTGCAGGGCTACGTCAATAAAACGCCAGCATCTAGATTAAAAGTACACAAAGCAGTTTACACAACAGGGCCACCCTTGCAGACTCTGGGCCAGCAATATTGCCCTACATGTCACAAAACTGCCTCACATTTTGTAAGCAAATGGCTAGACTAACACCCCAACCAGAAAGAGAACTGGGATGTGTTCAAGGCCATGTTCCTCAAAAAGTTCTCCATTAAAGACTCTGATGTGGTGATCATGATGGGACTTAGAACGCTTAAAATGACAGGATCAATTGAGGGGTACATTGCAGCATACAAAGACCTACATTATCAATCCCCCAACACCATCAACTTTGAAAAGCCCAGACCACAATTGGACTTCAACAATGGCCTCCCCACACACATTAGACGTCAATTAGACATGACCCGCTGTAAGAACCTCAAAGATGTATTCTTGAAAGAAAAACATGAAGTTCAAAAATCTGACAATCTACATGAAACAAATAAACAGAAGGAGAGCCCCACAGCAAGAAAAGACTCTCAACCAAACAAGCAAAACAACTGAGCCAAAAACACCCATTCTCAAAACGGGAATCACACTGCACAAGCCAACCAGGCAAGCACTGAAGATACCAACAAGGAGGGAAAAGCTCAGAGGATTGCTCAGGCAAGCCACCCTCTCACAATCTACAAGACTCTTACAGGGATCAATATGTGGATTCAATCATCATGATCCAAGTACCCTCCAGTGATCCTCTACTGTTTGCCGCCCAAACTGGAAATAAATTCCTCACTTATCCTTTCTGTTTTTGCATGTATCAAGACATAGCATTGTTTGACACTGGAGCAGATCAATTTCTTGTTGACAAGAAATTTGCCAACCTTATGAAACTACCCACAGTCCAAAGCCACATCAAAAGAGTTATTATGGCAGACAATAGGAGTACACCAGTCACCAAAGAAGCAAAACCTTTCTGAACTCAAATAGGAGGCATACAAAATACGCTCAGTGGCCCTATCATATCAATCCCCAAATATGATGTCATACTTGACCTAGATTGGATGAGAAAGACCAAACCCCATATTGAGTGGGATAGCGCTACTCTTACCATAAAATGAGGCAAGGTACATCACCATGTCTACCCAACACATCTTAACATGCTCATGAGAGACCACATGTTTGTAAAAATCATGGAAACAGAAGAAAACTGACCCTAGCAAAATTAATTAAAGCACCTGCACATATGAGGTTATCCACTTTAAAAATATAGAAACCAGACGTGAGAAAAATTACATTTGAGACCATCTAGTCAGTCAATTCCCTCTGTCTTCCAGGAAGCCCTACCAGGCTTACCACCCAACCGTGGCATAAACCACAAAATTGATCTCAAAGGAAGTGTACCAAAAGCACGCCCTATCTACCGCCTCACACCCCAGAAAGATGACACACTGAAAGCCTATCTTGATGAAGCCCTCTATAAAGAGCTAATACAGCCTTCAAAATCACCCTTTTGTGCTGCTGTCTTCTTTATAGAAAAGAAGAATGGATGCCTTTGTCTGGTCACAGACTACAGGGTGCTCAACAAGGTCACAATTAAGAACAGGTATTCTCTGCCCATGATTAATGACCTTTTCAACGCCCTGGAATTGCCTCATCTTCACAAAAATTGATTTGACAGCAGGTTATCACCAAATCCACGTAAAACATGAAGACATTCCAAAGACTGCATTTCAACCAAGTACAGATCCTTTTAATGTGTTGCTCTCAATTTTGGTATGACAAATGCTCCCAGTACTTTTGTGACCTTCATGAACAAAGTCTTCAAGGAACACAATGGAAAACAAGAAATCATTTACCTGGACAACATAATCATCTACAGTCTAACTCTAAAGCAACATTGGGAAAATGTCTGCCTGGTCCTACACACCTTCAAAGAAAACTAACTCATTGACAAACCTTCAAAATGCAACTTCTTTTTGTCCAAACTTCCATTTTTGTCACATTATCAGCAAAGACAGGATCAAACCTGATCCAGACAAGATATGTGCCATAAATGAAATGCCAGCTCCAAGAAATAAGAGTGAACTCCACACCTTCCTAGGCATGGTGGCCTACATAAGAAGGTTCATCCCTGACTGGGGTACCCTAACAGCCCCTCTGTTAGCCATCACAGGCAAAACAACCAAGTTTTTGTGGACACCACTAAAAGACCAGCATTTCCAACAACAAAAAGAATGTATGGTCACTGCCCCTATCCTCCAATATCCAAATTTTGAGGGAATATATGAACTAGAAACCAATGCATCTGGCTACGCCATAAGAAGGGTGCTCTATATCCAAATGGAAGAAAATGACTTTCTCTCTGTGGCATACAAATCAAGGAAACTATCTAACGGTGAAAAAAGATATCCCATAATAATAAAGAATTGCAACCATCATACACTGTCTCATGAAATGGTGGAGCTATCTCAAAGGAACCTAAATGTTCAAAGTACTCACCAACCAAAAATTGTTGATATTCTTCAAAACACAACAACACTTATCAATAATACAAGCCAAATGGACGAGCCTCATACAGAGATATCCAATGCAAATTGAGTATAAGCCAGGAAAGGAAATGCTTACCGCAGACGCCCTATCAAGGCTATGCAGTAAAGATGTTCTATATGCTGATGGGGACCCTGATTGGCCCATGTTGATCATGGGTAATCTCCAAGAAGGGTTCCCATCTGGTACACCAATGGACATCAAGAGAAAGTCCTTAAGAACAAACACCTGTTCAAAAACGTATATGGCACACTACACCAAATACTTCCGAATGGTGACATTGTACCTTACATCCCGTCAACAAAAAAGATTGACACAATCCTCTGTTATCACAGAGACCTGGAACACACCTGTAGCAGGAACTTGCATAAATACCTCAAGATCTGCTACTGATGGCCCAACATTCTATATGATATCAAAGAAGTATTAGAACAATGCAAAGTATGTGAGAAGTACCTCCAAACCAAGGCACCTCCCAAGTCATTAGTACCAGTATTCATCACAAAACTCTTCAAGGTGTGATCATTGGATATATTAGGGACAATTCCTAGTGAGAACAAAGGCAAAAAGTACATCATAACAGCTATCAACTATGCAACCAGATGGCCTGTGGCACAAGCTACAAAAGAACACAAAGGGAATTATGTGAGAAAATTATTGGGAAAGAACTCATAGCCAAGTTTGGGAAACCTTACCTCCTGATCACAGACAGAGGCACCAAACTTAAGGCCATTGACAACAATATCTACCTTGCCAAAAAAGGAACAATAATATCACAGCCAGCTCATAGCACCCACAAGTAAATGGACAAGTAGAACAGCTAAATGGCTCACTATTGGAAGCCCTCAGTAAGTTATCTGCTAACAATCCAAGAGCCTGGTTTGATATTCTGCCAATAGCACTCATGGTATGCAGAACACAAGTCAACTGCAACACGTACAAAAGCCCACCCTTTTTACTACAGCGGCATGACCACAATTACTTCTGCCAAAAAAGATGCCAGATGACAGGAATCCCAACGTGCAGCGTGCTAGGAAAGACCAGGAAGACATGGAACAAAAAAGGGTTGTTAGAGAAGCAATACCACTACAACAAGAATGATTCCAAGTTGGGGGGAAAATCTGGGTTGTCAACCACAATCAGCACAAGTTGGAACCAGGGCTACGTGGACCAGTCATTGTCATGGAGGTCGAACCAAACAATACTTACCTCATCAAGAGAATTGACGCAAGAACCAAACTTAAATTCATGCACAATTACCAACTCTGCCTATGTAAAGTAAGAACAGCTCAACACAATTCCAGAATCCCTGTTTCCAACGCTAAACTGGATCAATACCAAGCCTGCATCCCTGACACTCTCAAGGAAATCCACAAGGTTCCAGCTTCTAGCACCCCAGGAGGAGATGTTGCAACATCTTCAATTACTCCCTCTCAGGTAACTAACACCCCAAGTAGCTCATTGCATCAGTCACTGAATGTCTCACTGACTAATCATTAAGTTGGTGGCACTACTATTATTCAATCATCTATTACAGGGATCAAACAATCCAGATATAAAGAGGAACACAACTTGAATAGCCTCACAACCTAAGAGAAACACTACTCATATAAGACTCATGACTATCATGAAATATATGGAAGTATGTGGCTTCCCTGATACTATGTAATATCCTATATTCATATCAAATAAAGTATCATTCTCTTCCTAAATTTCCCCCATTATCTTGTTTATTATAATTCACAGAAGTGTATACACAACAACACTGACAACCCTTCCCTTGTTAAAATCTTCACTTAATAAACTTTTGTTGGTTGATGTACACTGAGAATTCATACTTTGCAGTGGTTTATTACATTATATAAAATTTTATAATGCTGGTGCTTTTAAACAGAGAGTACCTCCAGCACCAACGCCAGCGCTGGGAAATGTAGCAACTTCTTGCTGCCTTCAACCAACCAATGCCATCTTTCACCCCATCTCCTATATTTCTGGACCAAGAAATAATCCCTGCTCCTGCACCACAACTCTCCTTCCCTGGTGTCCCTCTTTTCTTCCAACTTGCCCAGCCAAGCCGGACCATGAGCACCGCTACAGTTGATCTTCCCCTTGCTCCTTTGGCATCATCATACAATTACAGCAATCTTGTGCTTGCCTACTTGACCATGCTAGGGCTCACTGAGCAAGTTATTCCCCACATAGAAGTGTGGCGTCCTTAGGCCACAGCTGCCAATTATGTGATGTGGATGGCCCCTGTCATCTACTGGGCCTTCCAGGCTCACCCCTTCCCCTCAACTGAAGGTTCCCCTGGGAGCAACCCAGGCTGTGACAACCTGCCAGCAAATTGTCCATGGTCCTGAAGTCTGCAAAAAGTGAGGTAGCCACATCACATGGTATAAGAACCGTGGCAGTATGGGGATGACCATATTGTCATTTTTGATAATAAAGTTTTATGAACCTTTGGTTTGAGAAAATCCTACCTTATTTAGCTTTAGTGATCTTTCATCTCAACT
This sequence comes from Entomophthora muscae, assembly GCA_014839935.2. Lineage (NCBI taxonomy): Eukaryota > Fungi > Entomophthoromycota > Entomophthoromycetes > Entomophthorales > Entomophthoraceae > Entomophthora > Entomophthora muscae. The sequence continues at coordinate 58,697 of QTSX02000115.1, forward strand.
TTGGCTTAGTAGACAACCAGGCGTCACCCACTCTAGAGACCAACCTTCCAACCCGCATCTGGCACTATACTGTCCCCCTGGAGCCCTCTTTGGACCTGTGCATTTCACTGAATACCCATCAAACTATGCCTACTCTGAGTTCAACTTGGATAACATACTCATTGCTGACCCCTTGACAAGGACTATAGATATCAAAACTGTAGGTTTCAAAGGAAAGTGGTATGTGAGGCTGCCAAGATTGTTCAAAGATAAGTACAATTATCTGCCTGCCAAATTTGTCCCCATGACTCCTCCCCTAACCCCATAACCTGACTGTCCAATGAAACTACCACTGCCACCAATACCACGTCCACCCAGCTTTTTGGAGTACTCTATATTACTTTGAAGTGATTGGTGGACTATTTGATGCCCAACTCCGGGCCCTGGTCTTTAATTGGGTGATCCTTATATTAAATTATCAAGTTAGCACCCATTCTATGGTTATCATTACCTACTGGCCCAGTGATACCCCATCCTGAGTCACCTAATGCCTCTACCTATGCCTGGCTTCCTGACAGATCCCTTTAATATTTGAGGAACCATTGCATATATCTGGTAAAAGGATTAAGACATGTGTCCTCAAATATCCAACAGGAATCTTTTTAATAAAGTACCAAACCCACTCCTCCAATATGTGCTACCCTCCCCCTTTTGTCCTGCTGAGGAAGATGTTCCATTACTTGCCCCAGCTGCCATCACTATCCCTCCTGGCTCCCAGGTTATCATTGACTCCCAGATATCCTATGAGCTGCCCCATAAATTCTTCCTAGAGTGATACTCCCCTGAGTCCCTAAGTTGCAAAGAACATTTTTTATGTCTTGGGATCTTATATCAACCTCATAAGGAACCTGTACAATTAATGTTGGCCAATTTGACTGCTTCACCCATGCAGGTCTCAAAGGGTCAGGTTGTGAGACATGGCCGCATCTTAGGAGCAGAAAAGATAGCCTCTCTTATCCTTTTGGGACATTTAGCAACTTTAACATATCTGAAGAGGATCCCCAAGTGCTCTCCTTGCTTACAGCTGATGATTTTCTTTGACTCTTGCCTATCCAGCAGAAGGATGTACTTGATCTCCTAGATCAATTTAAGGACATTTTTGCCTCTGGACCTAACAGCTATGGGTTATCCAAGGGTGTTATTTATCAAGTTGATACAGGAGATGTACCCTCTTTCTGCACCAAACCTTATAGACACATTCAAATAGAAGATGCTTAAGTATCTAAGGAGTTAAAGCAGCTCTTAGATGCTGGATTGCTGGCCCTGTCTCAAAGTTCATAGGACTCTCCCTTTATGATCCTCAGGAAGAAAGATGGAGGGCATCAGATTGTCATAGACTACTGACTCCTTAACTCTCTTACAAAAAAGGACTGGTCCCGCTGCCTCAAATTGGCAATGCCATTAGACAATTAAGAGGTTCTAAGTTCTTCTCTGTGATGGACTTGGCTTCTGGATACTGACAAGTAGACTTATCCCATGAAGATTATGAGAAGGCCGCCCTTATTAAGTCTGAGGGGCTTTTTGAGCCAACTTAGATGCCTCAGGGGCTGTGTAATGCACCTACTACTTTCCAGCAAGCTATGAATTCTATCTTGCAAGATTTTAAGCTTTCCTGTGTACTTGTATATCTAGATGATATAGCGGTGTTCATTTCCATCTTCACTGATCATCTAGACCACCTCAAAGATGTCTTTGTCAAAATTTGCAATGCTGGCCTAAAGCTCAAACTGTCCAAGTGTTCTTTCTTTAAGGAGTGGCTTGAATTTTTGGGCCATGAGGTCACTCAGACTGGAATTTGACCCATGAACAATAAGAATAATGCCATTGACAAGGTGCTGCCTGTCAGGATTCTCCCTTCTTACTATTTATTTTTTGCTGCTAGTATCTTTCAGGATCATAAAAAGTTCATCTTAATCCTTGGTTTAAACCAGAAAATTTAGTCTTCAACATTTCCCTATATTCATTCCCTTGCTTAACCAATCAATTTAATCTTATTAACGGTTAATATTCATTTCCAAAGTTACCTTTTTATCCAGGATAAATTCTCAAACCTGCCACCTTTACACTAGGGTTAGTATTAACTAATCCAAACTTTTTTACCTTTTACCTTTTGCCTTTGGCTTACGCCAGCAGTTTGGACTTCATTTTTCCTTCTTCCTGCTTGCTTTCTTGCTCTATCCTCAGCTTTTGAGCAGAGCCGCTGTTCCCTGTTGTTCCCTCTACCTTTTACTTAACTTTTAAAGGCCAAGTCAAAAAAACATGTGCTTGTGTCTGTTTTTTTACCTACCAAGCCACCTAGCCACTTTTGGTTAGTTGTTTTCCCCTACCATAACCTCTAAACCCAAGCTGAAATAAAAGCTTGTGTTCTGTCCAGTCTCAACTTAAGTTGAGATTGTTTGACTTGCACCCCAAAAAGGTACTTGTTGGGTTTTATGGCTTGTGTTTTCTCTTAATTTTTACTATTGTATCTTTCCAGCTTACTTCCATGATTCCATTTGACTATATCTTTCATCAGTTAGGCAATTTTCATAGTGGTACTCACACTTTAATTATTGACAGTTTCAATCCCCCAGCTAGTGCTGATCAATACCCAGACTTAGATATCAACTTTTTAACCAAATCTTCAGTCATTAAGACTGGTCTTTATTTTTTTCTTAGGTTTAATAAATTGCCTTGTCCCTACTTAACTTCATATAAGCTTTTGAGAGCCTTAGTGTAGTTATTGTTGCAAACCTTGCCTACCTTTTTATACTTGACAAATATAAATGTTCTTGGTTTAAAGGCCTTAGTTTACAATAATTTACCCCAAGCCTTCAGACCTTACACTGCCCCCCCATCAACCTGTGTTAAGTCCAAGTATTTATCAGTATGATGGGGTATTATTGCCAGTTTATCACTTATTTTGCGGAACTGAGCAAGCTTCTGGTCCAGCTGCTCAGAAACGTCCCCTTTGAATGGACAGATAGTCAACAATAGTCCTTTGAGGCTTTGAAGACCAAGCTCAAAGAGTACCTATTCTGTTTTACCCAGACTAAAACACGGAGTTTATCTTGTATACTGACACTAGGGGAGTTGCTGTGGGAGCAATCCAAGCCCAGCTTGATGATGAAGGCGTAGATAGACCTGTAAAGTTACGCCTCCCCCTTAGGCCTCCACTTCAATTCCTGCCAAATGCTTGGAAATTTCTACCAAATTATGTCTGAATATTTATCTGAAAGGTTACTGAAAAAGCCCAAGAAAGACCATCAATTTAATATTTTAGAAGTATTCTGAAGTTACCCCCGCCTAACCCACCCAAGAGACACCTCTGGTTAAATATCATGTGCAAGAGTGGCTGGGAGCAGTGATAACTGCATCCAAAGCATATTCTTGATGTTAGTTGGTTCAGTTTTCCTTTTGACTATGTCCATTCAAAATTTGTCAAGATCTTCCTGCCTCAAGAAATGCATTTGTATCCGCTCATATCATTGGTCAATTGGTTTGTGACATTTAATCTATCACCCTAATCCTATCACATCCCTTAAAGGAATGCAAGTGTTGTAAAAGATCTTGATTCATCATTCTCTAATATAATAAAGTTCAAAATTTGTTAGTAATTTTGATCATTTGGTTTTATCTGTTGTTTTGCAGTGTTCAGTTGACTCCTTCCCCCTTTGACCTACCTACAAATTGTTGGCAACAACCTTTTTATTGTGGTTGAGAGCTTGGTTTTATTTCCTCTTAACCTCCTCCCCAATTCTCACATAATTATGAAGCCATCTTTTAGGCATTTGAGTCTTTTGATACTGATTGGGTTTGCAGGTTTGGCTGCTTTGTGATTTTAACAAAATGTTAATTTCAAAAGCTATTGTCCTCACTTCCTGCCCTCTCACAGCTCATCTGCGCTCCTCTTGTTGTTGGACCCATTTTCCCTCTTCACCAAATCCCCGCTCCCCTGGGCTTCTGGCCTGCCCTTCCTTGTCCCATGTCACCTGTTATTCAACTGCCTGCCAACTGTGTGCCTTGGTTCCTATGCTTTGAGTCTATTAGCGCTTAGCTCTTGGCTCAAGTTGTCATTTGGGCTTGGGCCGCATCTTGTGTACTGATTGATTCCAAAATAAAGAAAACTTTTTCTTTAAGTCCAATCAGGATTTGCCACCTACTGCCTACCCTCCACAACCCTTTCCTTGATTGGATGCACTCAAAAACTCTGGCTGGACCTGTTTCATTTGGTTTAGAGGCAACCAATCATATATGTCAATTTCCCCTCTTTGCTTCACTTACTTTGTTTGGCTGCTCTGGTTGGTTTTTTTATCACATATGTGATTTGAATTGGTCTCTCCAGGACTTTGGAAGGTTGGAATCTTATTGGTTGGATTTTCCAGGCCCTTCTGGCGCTTTCAAACAGCCTTGATTGACAGCTTGGTCCTTGGTGGTTTGGGGGTTATTCCTGGCATGCCATCCCACAGCATCTGCCGTAAACATTCCTGCTTACTGGTCTTGGGTGTTAAAAACCTCTTGGTTTAGCACCTGATTGGCTCAAATGAGTTTGCTCCTGTGGCTTGAGGATTTCATTGCAATCACATTTATTGTTAGTTGCTATGAATGCATTGCGGTCAGTAGTTAGTTGGTGCTTCTTGGCTTGGTGGTTCAGATTATATCTTTGATCCCCTGTCAATATTTGGTTTGGTTATACTAACCTTAGCTTGGTACCGCTTGTATATGCCCGTCTTCCTTCACTGTTGACGTTTAGGCCATCCAGTCTACTCACTATTATTGTGACATTGTATATTTTATATAACCCATATAATTTATATACTCTATAAGCCTTATATATTTTATATATTCCATATATTTTATATAATTTATATTTCTTATATGTTCTGATATTCATATATATTTTTTATAAGTTTTGTAATTTATATGTTTTATACATTTTACACTGCTTTGAGCTTCAATCCAAGTTTGAATATTTCCCCTGCTGCACCATATTTTGTTGATACCACTGTGAGCCTTGTGTTGGTACCCCCTTATTTCCCTCTGCCTGTTTGTATTCCGGCTTTGTTTACCAAGTCTAGCTGTATATCCTCTTTTGGCTTGTACCCTGTTGATTAATTTCTTGGATCTGCACCTTTTGGAATGCAATTCTTGTTCTCCCCCCATTCCTGTCTCTGTTTTTCCCTTTTCCTGGCCAGTGGTGCCCCTTTCTTTATTTTGAAGTCATCTTGAAATAATAGATTTTATGAGATTTAGTCTCATGTTGGCCATCAGTCTAGACAGATCACCCTGATCCTGGTTTTGGGCTTTCCCCTGTCCTGTCTCTGTCCCTGTCCTTCCCCTTCTCTAGTCTTGTAGTGTTCCTGTCCTTAATTGGTAGTCATCTTGAAATAATAGATTGTATGGGATATAGTCTCATGTCAGCCATCAGTCTGTATTGCTCACCCTGATCTTGGTTTTGGTCCTCCCCTTCTGTTCTTGTCCCTTCTCCTGGTTGGTGTTACCCCTATCCTTATTTGGCTGACATCTTGAAATATAAGATTGTATGAGATTTAGTCTCATGTTGGCCATCAGTCTGGTTAGCTCACCCCTGGCTTTGGTGTTTTCTTCCTGCCCTTGCACCCTGTCCCGCCCTTTTGGTCCTAGCAGAGGCAATTTTATTCTGTCTTGTCTTTCCCGCGCCCTTCCTTATCATGGCTGCATAGTAGTTGTTCAGGATGCTCACAATTAAGTGTGAACACCAATAACAATTCCCTATTGTTGCTTGGAAAGGATGTCCAATCTGGTCCCTCCAAAAATAATGGCCTCATGCAAGCTGTTGTAAATTGCGCAATTAATGCTATTTTGATATGGCCTTCAAATATTGATAGCTGCAAAGATTTGGCTGGGTTTGCTTTTGAGTTCAGATATTCCTTGCCTTCCAAAAATGGGTCTGGTTTAATATCCATCCATTCTGGAATATCATACCTGCCCTTGCCTCATCCTGGTATGACCTCATCTCAATGTGACCCCCTATGTCACTCTGTCTACCTAATGAGTGATCACTGAACCTTGTCTATTATTTAAGCAGAATCATTTCTCCTAATAAAGACAAGTTTATCCACATTTGCGTTGACTTAATATTCTTCAAGCTTTTTCCTTTCCTTTTTTTCAAAAGGACTTTCACATCTTTTATTCCAGGAAATTAAGGTACATGCCCTTAATTTTGCCCTGAAGGCTAACCCAAGGCTAGCTTTGAACCTCAAATCTTTTGTTATAAAGATTTCCCGTCGTGTCCTCCTGGATATTGTCCCCAGGAGCCAAACACAACAAAATGGTGCTCACTACAGGGGCTGCAAGACCCTTTATTACCCCCAAAGCCACACATATTCTCTGGTCCTTCTCCCTTTGTTTCTGAAGTACCCAAACAACCTAAAGTTTATATTCCTCCTCTAGAAGAAGACATCACTGATACCCCCTCAACTCCCATGGTACTGTTGCTGTCTCCTGGGTCTGTGTGGGCCCCCTTCCAGCTTCCTCTCTCAACTACAAGCAAGATTGTGCTGCCACCTGCTCTCTCCTCCACTCAGGTACTGTGGCAATGCAAATTATCCCTGGTCTCTGTCCCAGGTACGCTTCTGAAGGCCTGTACTCCTTCCTCTTGGACTTTGGTCTCCTACCCGCGCTGATGGAGTCTATGGATACTATTGGCGTGTTAGTCAACCAGTTCATCCAAACCGCCCTGGTTCACCATCAACTTGAATTAGGTTCCCAGAATCAGCTTCTAAATTCTGTAGCCACTGCTGTCTCAAACAACCATGCTCAAAATATGTCATACCAAGAATGGTCTCATAGCCTCTTTGTGTGTATTTCAGACAACCAACGTGACTTGCTGGCCTCCCAGAAGTACCTAAACTTGTCACTGAGTTCCCTTTGCTCCTTTCTCCCTGGGTATATCAAGGATTGGCTGTGAAAATTGGATGAGCATCAAGCAATGTTGCGTGGTCAAATTAAGGCTGCTCTTCTAAAGCATTGTCAGGATTTTGAGACTCTGGTTACTGAACTCAACTAATTTTGGTAGCATGTTAATTCCCAGCTCAAGCTGGTTGGGACTTGTGTCAATACCTGGGGCCGCCACCTGCAGCACCAATATGAACTGGATAAGGCTGTATTAGGCAACACTCTATATCAAGTACAAAATTATGTGGATGATAGAGTAGCGTCCATTGAGGTGACACCTCCTTCTCCTCCTGTCAAGGCACCATCTGACTTTGAAGCCAAGGTATGGGAAGCCATAGCTGAGCTCAAGGCTACTACTTGACGTCAATCTTCTGTTCAGAACCCTACCCCAGTAGAACCTATGCATGTCCCTTGCATTGCCTCGCTCACTAATCAAGTAGCTACCTTGTGAGGAGAAATTGAGTACTTGAGACAACGCCTCTCTAATCCTGATGATTTGTCTTCTGAATCTGAAAGTGAAGAGGAAGCTGAAGTTGCTAGTACTCCCACTCATGGCAATCATGGTTGTTGCCCTGGCCTGGAAGGCCAAACCTGGGTCAACTGTGCCCTTGCCCTGGATCAGCTAGCAGAAGTAACAAATGATGTTGCTGATAGGCAGGACGCACTGAAAAGAGAGGTACAAAACCTCTCTCACTTGACCAAGACAATGAATTGACAGGTTATCCATTTGGTTGCTCAGATCACTTCTCTGACTACTTGCCTCAATGGGATTGCCGGCACCCTATTGGTGCAACAGATTAACATTGATGAATTTAGAGCTGCTGCCACTGTTGCTAGAGATATCTATGGGCAAAACAGCTCTACCTCGGATACCCTAGAGGAGAGCCTTCAACTTCTTTGGGCTAGACAACCTGCTTCTGAATCTGAGTTTGAGGGCAACCCCCACATTAACGTCCTCAATCCAGGTGACAACAGCCAATCCACCTCATTGTACATTGATCCCAATTATAAGCCTTCATTCAAACAGATATTTGACCTTAAAACCTCTACCATTGCTGCCTTTCTGACAATTTACAAGACTGCAATGCGTAGGGCCACCAATGAACTTAACAAGGAGCATATTCTTACCTATCTGCATCCCACGTGCCAAGAAGTTATGGTCCCCAAACTCCCTTCCATTGTCATTTGGGAGGATATGAAGCGCCTCTTAATTGAGGAATTCAGAGGAGATCTCAGCTTGGAATTCAAGAAAGATGCATTTATGCACATTGTCTTTAAGCCCAAGGAAACCTTGGCTGAATTTGCTGATTGTTTCTATATTGAGATATAACAGTTGATCACCAGTCTCCAGTTAACTCCCTGGGAAGCTTACACAGCATGTTCAAACGCTTTAAAGGTGAACCAACTCATATGACTGCACTTTAAGGCCCACAAAGCTTCCCTTACGTCAATGAAGAGTATCAAGACCCTCTTGCAGGACATGCACTTGGCCCATAGAGGTATTGTGGTGCGCAAGAATAAGGCCAACAATGCAGGAACCACCTCTTGTACTTCGCCTGTTATGACCCTAGGCTCAAGTGGGCAGTCTAAGAGACAAGGATGTCATAACTGTGGTCAAATAGGACAACACTCACGTACCTGCACCAACCCTTGGGTAGAGGGTTGCAACCCAAAGGAGCAGGCAGGAAAAGAGAGGTCAGCTTAGAGGCAGAGACACTCTCTGCTGACCAATCTCCCCCGTCTCCTCCTGATCCCCGGTCTGATGAGGAATCTTCCCCCTCAGCTGGCCCAACTATCCTTCACCTGTTCCACAATCTTTCCAGTGACTCCAAACCTGAAGATTCTGACTGCAATGAGTCTGATGAATATGGTTACTCTTTGTTAGCAGTCCTGGAAACTGTGTCTGTTCCTTACAAGCTGTGTTCAGGAAAAACCACAACTACAACTTTCCCATCTTTGAGTGAAGCTAAGTCCATGGTGGCTTGTCCTTACTTAGCACAGGACCATTGTCCCCCTGTCTTGGTTGATTCTTCTGAGGAAGCAGCCAAGCTAGCCAAAGCTCTCTTTCAGAATGTGACTGTATCTCTCCCTTTGCAGACTGTGTATAAAGAAATTCCTTCCTTACAATGCATGTTGACCAAATGGGAGAAGGAATTGGAAGCTGCTCAGGACGTTCTGGCTGTCTTTCCCCCTTTGGGAAAGATACTACTTGTGTGGAAGTATTGATCCAAAAGGTTAAAATCAAGGCTATCCTTGACATGGGCTCTCAGTCAATGTGGTATTGTCCAAGCTAATGAAGAAGCTTAAGTTGGTCCCTGACCTCAACTACACTCAGTCATATAGTACAACTGGCATGGCCCAAACCTGAGCCATTAATGCCTATTCTGCCCTGCCAATGAGGTTTGGAAAGCTTCTTATTGTGTCTCCTGCTGTTGTCCTAGAAAACAAAAGCTACAATCTCCTGGTTGGTACACAATTCCTTTGAGAGTACAATGGGATTGTGAACCTCTGAGACAGATACCTATTGCTCTTAGGGTATGAGATTCCTCTAATCTTTGAAGAATCCCCACATCTTCCGGGCAAACACCTTAAAACTTGTGTGCTTGAGTACCCCACGGGTATCTTCTCACTCAAGTACAGTGTAAGAGAGAGGGGCTGGACTAACAAAGTCTGGCTCCCATCCTGGTGGGACCAACCACCAGGATGCCATCCAGTGCAAGACTGAGATAGCCGCTCAAAGGGGCCTCCCAAAGGAGACCGGATGTGAAAGGGGAGGGAAGTATGCATCCAAAGCCATGACCATGGCTCCAGTAAGTAACCATGGAGAGTGATCCTGAGTGAAAGGGGCCTCTGTATTTGACTCAGGGATTTGGCGCAAGGGGGAAGGATTGACCAAGTCAGAAGAAGGAGTTTCAGTAGTCACAGATTCCAAAGAAGCAACAACTCTTCAAGATGAGAAGACAACCAAGAGAACAACCCATAGGATCCCGGTTTGAAGGGAATCTGGGTGAGATGCTCAATTATATTTGTAAAATGACCAGGAATAAACTCAGAAGATTGAGAAATCAAGGAAAGTTTGCTCCAAAAGACTGGGTTTGAGGACCAGAACAAGAGGGAAATGGGCACCAGTATCCACACAGCCATCTTGTATCAAGGTGACAACATGATTCCAGCGGTTACCCTTCTTTTACTAAGACTACTGGGCGGACGGACCAGTACTCAGAACAATTCCCAACAAAAAACAACGGGCGGGCGGGCAGTTGGGCAGGCAGGCCAGGGAAGGCGGTTGGCAGGGACAATTAAGTGCTTGGGTAAATAACAGGGAATGGTCCAAGTTATTGTTCTTGGAACAATTACCAACAAAAAACAATGGGCGGACAGGCAGGCGGGCCAGAGAAAGCGGGAGGCAGGGACTTCAGCGGGAGTTAAGATAAATACCTTTATTGTTAAACAAACTTTAAAATACAAAAGATTTGCAAAGTCAGGAGTTTATTCAACAATTGGAATTAGTAAGCAAGGGACCTGACGGCCCATGCTTCCATTTTATGCAAAGGGGGGGTGATAGGACAAGAGGGGTTATGAAAGGGGCTATCGGAGTGCAATCTAAAGGGGAGCCTATTAAAGAGTACTAGCCAATCTTATCTTGGTTTGAGACCCAGAAAATAGGGGCCGTGGGAATGGATGTAAGACTCAGCCCCTTTATTGGCTAATAGCCTTCCGAGGACTCAGGGTGTGCATTTCCCCTAATGCTTTCCTCTGACGTCTCCACTGGAGAGCTCCGGAACCCAATTGTTTTGGGCTATGGGACTCCCAGACCGGAGGAATTAGCTACCTGGGACACCTCTGGTCGCAGGTTTTGGTACCCAATTTCCCCGGGCTGCAGATTTGACCTTTCCAACTTCATGTGGCCCGCATTTTTTGTTGGTTTGCTAATTGTTTCAGGACCAGGCAACACCAGGACAACAAACAATCCAACCAAATTAATGTCTCTTCTGCAGTTGGAGGGGACTCCAAAGGGGAAATGAGAACTTTGGCTGGGAAGGCCAACACAAAGCATTTGTCTACCGTGTGAGCCAAGTCCTCCAGGTTTTGGAGGGTTTTTGCCTGCACACGGGCCACCTTTTTTGATGGTCTGGGAAATACATCCCAATCTAGGGCCAAAGGTGGGCCACGGAACTTTACATACAGGACTCATTCTTCCAATATGTGTTCCCCTCCTCCCTCCTGTCCTGAAGAGGAAGGTGTGTCTCTTCTTTCCCCTGCAGCTTTCACCATCCCGCCTGGCTCACAAGTGATTATAGACTCCCAGATATCCTACAAACTACCCAAAAAATCCTTTCTGGAGCTATATTCCCCTGATTCCTTAGGCTGTAAAGAGCCTTGGTTATGCCCTAGGATTTTGGACTGAACTCATAAAGAGCCAGTGCAGCTGTTGTTGGCTAACCTGACCGCCCTGCCTATGCAGGTGACCAAGGGCAAGGTTTTTGGGCATGGGTGCATTTTAGGTTCAGAGCAAGTGTTGTCCCTCTACCTCTTTGGAACGTTTAGTGATTTCAACTTGCCTGAAGGAGACCCTCAAGTTCTCTCCCTGTTCACCGCCGCAAACTTCCCACAACTGTCACCCATTCAACAAAAAGATGTGTTGCACTTGCTCAATCAGTTCAGCAACATCTTTGCCTCTGGACCTATGGACTATGGCCTAGCTAAAGGAGTCATCCATCAGATTGATACTGGGGATGTGCCCCCCTTTTGTGCCAAACCATACTGTTGTAGCAGAGTAGAAGATGCCCAGGTCTCTAAGGAGCTTAAGCAGATCTTAGATGCTGGGCTCCTAGCTCCCTCTCAGAGCCCCTGGGCCTCCCCACTATTGATCCTAAAGAAGAAGTATGGAGGCCATCACATTGTGATGGATTACTGCTTCCTAAACTTGCTCACCAAAAAGGACTCTTATCCTTTACCTAGAATTGATGATGCTCTCAGACAATTAGGAGGATCAAAGTTTTTCTCCACTATGGATCTAGCATCAGGATACTGGCAAGTCAAATTTTCTCCTGAAGATAGAGAGAAGGATGCGCTTATCACTTCAGAAGGTCTTTACAAACCCATTCAAATGCCCCAAGGACTCTGCAATGCCTTGGCTACGTTCCAACGGGCTATGGATTCCATCCTAAGAGAACTGAAGCTCTCCTGCGTCCTTGTATATTTTGACAATATTACTGTGTTCAGCTCCATCTTTACCAATTGTTTGGACCACCTCAAAGCTGCCTTTGTCAAAATTTGGGAGGCAGGCTTAAAACTCAAACCCTATAAATGCTCTTTCTTCAAGGAATGACTTGAATTCTTGGGCCATGAGGTCACTCAAACTGGAATACACCCTATAAATAATAAGGTGGAAGCCATTGAAAAGATGCAACCCCCCCCCCCAAAAAACCTACAAGAGGTCCAAGTCTTTCTTGATATGGTGGGGTACTATCAACAGTTCACCCCTAATTTTGCTGAACTAAGTAAACCCCTTGTCCAGCTTCTTTGCAATGTACCCTTTGAGTGGCTTGACAGCCAACAACAGTCCTTTGAAGCGCTGAAAGCCAAACTCAAGGAGGCTCACATACTAGTCTATCTGATTACAATAAAGAGTTCATCTTGTACTCTGACGCTAGTGGAGTAGCTGTGGGTGCCATCTTATCCCAGCTTGATGATGAAGGTGTCAACTAACCTGTGGCCTATTCTTCACAAGTCCTCAACAAAAACGAGAAGAACTATAGTGTCACTGAAAAAGAATACCTAACTTTCCTGTATGCAGTAAAGCAGTTCTGAAACTACATTTACAAAACCCACTTCACTGTGGTCACAGACCACTCCTCCCTTAAATGGCTGCATCAATTAAAGGAACCTGAAGGTTACTAGCCCGTTGGGCCTTACGCCTGCAAGGATACAGTTTCACTGTCGTAAATTGTCCTGATGCTCAACACCAGAATGCTGATGGTTTGTCAAGGATGCCTATACTGGATATCCATCCTGCTGACGCTGATTGCTTATATGAGTTGATAGGATATCCTGACTCCTGGGTCACTGAGCCAGAAGGAATTTGTTTGGCACTGTAAGCCCTATCAAAGGATACTGTGATTTGAGATAGACAACTCTACAAGAAAGTCAACAACACTTATCTACCCTACATCCGTCCCAGCATGAGGGTGGCCATCATCCTACAAGCCCACATTGACAATAGACATGGAGGCATAGCAAAGACTCATGACTGGTTGTGCAAGAACTTCTATTGGGAGAATATGTGCCTCCTAATCCCTGATGTCCTTTCCTCCTGTAATTCTTGTCAGCTCTAACAACCCCCCTTCACAAAATCAGTTCAAGCTCATCCCTCCTAAGCATGCCTTCCACACTGTGAGTATTGATGCTGTTGGGCCTCTCCCTTGTTCTAGGTCTGGGTGGCAATTCATCTTGGTAGCTGTAGACCATTTTAGTAAATGGGTTGAAGCCAGAGCAACCAAGGATATAACTGCCAAGACCACTCCTAGTTTCTTGTTGCAAGATATATTTTACCGTCATGATTGCCCTCAAGTCCTTCTTTCTGACAATGGGACCAACTTTAATGCCCGCCTCATAATGTTCATTGTAGAAGCCATGGGCACACATCAATCCTTCTCTGCACCATATAACTCGTTAACCAACAGGACTGTGGAACAAGCAAATTCCACCCTTGTGTCCATCATGAGGAAGCTTACCCTCTCTGATGCTGCTAATTGGGATATGTTCTTCCCTACTGCTCTCTTTGGGTTAGACTCAGCAGACATTGGGTGACTGGTCAGTCCCCCTTTGCCATTCTTTATGGACAAAAAGCCACTACCCCCACAATCTTAGGACCCCCATTGATCAAAGTTGACTCCTCTACCAATCCTGAAGCTCATGAAATACTTGACTAATTGTATCATTGACATCCAAGCTACAGTCTATTCTACTGCTTATAAAGTCAAAGCTTTAGAACTCTTGCCCTCCAATGCTTCCAGAGCCCCCTTCCTGAGTACCAAGTAGGTGACCTAGTCCTCTATTATCAAAATTGTACTGGAGGCCATGCCCATAAGCTAGACTTCCTCTGGGTTGGGCCTTGTGAAGTCACCTACAAGAAGGGCGTTGAGTATACTGTGAAGCTGCTGTCCTCCGGCTGCCCCTTTGCCCGTGTTCACTCTAAATTCCTCCGCAAATATCAACTCCCTGCGTCCAATCTTGAGGGGGGAGATGTCAGAAATTGCACCATTAATTCTATTTCAATATGGCCTTTGAATAGTGATATGTGTGAAGATTTGGTTGGTTTTGCTTTCAATTTTGGGAATTCCTTGCCTTCTGCAAATGGGTCTGGTTCAATATCCACCCATTCCAGAATATCATACCTGCCCTTGCCTGATCCTGGTATGACCTCATCCCAATGTGACCCCCTATGCCACTCTGTCTACCTAATGAGTGATTACTGACCCTTGTCTACTATTTAAGTATAATCATTTCTCCTAATAAAGACAAGTTTATCCAATTTGTGTTGGCTTTAATAATCTTCAAGCTTTTTTTCCTTTCCTTTTTTCCAAAAGGACTTTCACATCTTGTATTCCAGGAAATTAATGTATGTTCCCTTAATTTTTCCCTGAAGGCTAACCCAAGGCTAGCTTTGAACCTCAAATATTTTGCTATAAAGATTTCCCGCTGTGTCCTCCTGGATGTTGTCCCCAGGAGCCAAACACAACAACAGGTATAACAACTAAATGGCTCACTAGCAGAGGCCCTCAGTAAGTTATCTGCTAACAATCCAAAGGCCTGGGTTGACATGCTGCCAGCAGCACTCATGATATGCAGAACACAAATCAATTGAAATATGGGTAAAAGCCTGTATGAGCTTGTTTATGGGCAGAAGCCCACCCTTGTTAGTACAACCGCAGGACCACAGTTACCTCTGCCAAAAAAGGTGCCAGATGACAGTAACCTTAATGTACACCATGCTAGAGAGAATCAGGAAGTCATGGTGAAAAAAGGAATGAAAGAGAGGCAATTCCACTATAACAGGAAAGATTCCAGGTCAGGGACAAAATCTGGATTGTCAACCATGACCAGCATAAGCTGGACCCAGGGCTACGTGGACCAGGCATTGTCATGGAGGTCAAACCCAACAACACTTACCTCATCAAGGGAATTGGCGCTAGAGCCAAACTTAAACGCATGCACCATGACTGACTCCGCCTATGTAAAGCAAGAACAGCCTAGCGCAACTCCAGACACCCCCTTCCCAACGCCAAACTGGATCAGTACCAAGCTCGTATCCCTGGCACTCTTAAGAAAATCCCCAAGGTTCCACCTTCCAGTACCCCAGGGGGAGATATCACAACATCTTTGATTACTCCCTTTTGGGGAATTAATGCCCCAAGTAGCTCATTGCATAAGTCACTGAATGTCTCACCAACTAATCATTAAGTTGGTGGCACCACTATCATTTGACCATCTATTATGGGGATCAAACAATCCAGATCCTAAGCAGAACACAACTTAAATAAGCCCTGTGACTTATGAGGAACATTACTCAGATAAGCCCCACAACTGTCAGGGCCCAAGGGCTCCCAACTCTGATCCATTTAAACTATATTCCAAGAGAAGTCCGTTATTTTTTATTCAGACCAAGAATGATCACAATGGGGAAAAAGGGAACTAGGTTCTTTTATACCATTTACATTGGTCTTTGAGATTATTCTGGATTATTCTGAAGGTCCTTGTCTCTCTATCTGGGGGGTCATGCTAAAAGTTTGAGACATCAGCTGACTAATTCTAATCATATTCCTTTGGCCAGATTTGAACTTTGCGCTTTGCTACAGTTGGTCATCTAAAAATACTTTGGATGGATTCTCCTCATCTGGGGCTTTCAGTTGAGCGTAAGAACGTCCAAAGCTGATCACTGGAAGCTGTGATGGTGGCATCAGTTTCAGACTTGTTTACATGCAAATGCAAATAAGCGGCTCTGTTAAAGCCCAAAAATCACCCCTTTCCTGCCATGCAGATATGGCATATTTCTTGATTAGTCCATTTCACTATATAAGCCAAGTTTTATCAAATATTCTAATATCACTAAATCATTTCCTCAAAACTACTCTTTCAAGTGCTTTGCTAGCTAAACCAAATTATCAGGATTAATCCTCTTGGTTTACAAAGCTGAGATATGATTGGATTTGCCTGCTCACTGATTGTTGCTTGTCTTGATTTGAAATCCAATCTCACAACCATTTTGGGACAGTTTGACAGGGTTTTTGAACTTGGCTCTTTAAATTGCCATAACTTTTGATCTGGGGTAGCTAGGGAGATCATCAAGGTAGCTTTCTGACAGCAATAAGTAGCTTTATCAATCCAAGCTTTTAAAACGTGACTTTTTAGAGCTACCATGTCATAGCGGGCCATGACAACAACTCCCATGACGTACATGAACAGTATGTGACTTTCCATGATACTATATTATATATTATATTAATATCCAATAAAGTATTATTCTCTTCTTAATTTTCCCCTTTATCTTGTTTACTATAGTTCCAAGCAGTATATACTTGACAACAGGTAAAATAACAAAAGATATCAGGGAAGCATATCTTTATTGAAGAAGAAATAATGTGTTTAATACCCCTGTGGTGAGAATCCAGAAGATGGCTTAAAAAAGTGGTTTTGGTGTATCTGAAAAGAGTAGCAGGCCACTAGGACAGCGCTGGTGAAAAGGGCAGGCAGCAATGAATAGTACCATCATTAAGGGGTTGATACTGGTAATGATCATGATTGGGCAACTAGCTGAGCCAAGCCAAGTCCAGGGCTAACCCAGGAGGAGTTAGGCTCACTGTGACAGTGTATGTGTAATACCCAAGTATTGAGGGTGAAACTTTAGTAACATAAGATGGCAGGTTAGGCGGCTCAAAGCTGTTCAAGGCGTAGACAATTGGATAGAAGTTGAATTCCTGACAGAAGGCTTTGGCAAGGATGTTGAATTGTCTAAGGATGACGGCAAGGTACAGTAGCGTAGCTGCGGGGATCACATAAATAGCCAAGGTGGGAGTTGGGTGAGATGACGCCAGGGGTGTCCACTGGTTCAAAACCATTGATTTGAGATGAGTTGGCTCATTGTACAATATCCCTTTTGGTCCCTGTGGTTCAGGACCAAACTGAGCATAGGCTGGCTGGTGGCCCCCCTATCCCAAGGTAAGCTGTCAAGACAGCTGTGAAGATGACATAGTTCATCTTCTGACTTGGGGAGGGGTAATGGGTTCAGTAAGGTTACTTGCTTAGCCTGGTTAAAGGGTTGATTAATGTGATAATATTGAGGAGGATATTCACTCAATGATAGCACAAACTATCATTGAGGGGTTTGTCTTTATTTATACTAGTGGACCTGCAAGGCATGATTATTGAAAGGCATAGCATTGGGGAACCAAGAGTCTGAGTTGCATCTGTTATTCCCTTTTCTGTATTGGCTTGGGTGGCTGGCAATTGAGAAGGTTTGGCTGGATCCAAGTTTGCATTGGCATAGTGCAAGTTTGGTCTTCTTCATGCATCCAAATTCATTTACTAAATTTGGTGCATGATTTCCATTGTTGGATAGCCTTTCAGTCCATTCCCCATTTGGTAGGCTCCCAAATTGGGCAGCAGTTCCTCCCAAGTTTGGCTTTGGGGAAATTGCCTTTCCTGATTTCCCAATCTGGCTATTTCCCAAAGGAGTGGATGGGGACTGGCCTGTTGGCATGGGAGGGCAAAGGCTGGCAGGTATCTGGTAGGTGGCAGGCTGGCCCATGGGTGCCTGGTTTAAGGATGGCTTGCAGGTGGGGCTGGCAAGAGTGGTGGGTGCCTGTGCAGTGGCGGTAGGCATCTGCTTAATGGCGACAAGCGCCTGCGTGTTGGCAGCAGGCAACAGCTTGGTGGTGGTGGGCTTCTGCGTGGAGGCAGCGGGTGCCTGCACATTGACGGCATGTGACGGCTTGGTTGTGACAGGCTTCTGTGTGGTGGCGGCGGGTGCCTGCAAGTTGACGGCGGGCAACAGTTTGGTTGTGACAGGATTCTGCGTGTGGACGGCAGGGGCCCGCGCGGTGGAGATGGATGTCTTCTTGGTGGCAGCGGGTGCCTTCATGTTGACAGCAGGTGACCGCTTGGTTGTGGTGGGCTTCCGCATGGTGGCAGTGTGTATCTGCTTTATGGAGGCAGATGTCTGCACGTTGGTGGCAGATGTCTGCTCGGTGGCAGTGGGTGCCTTCACGTTGGCAGCGGGTGACAGTTTATTGATTACACAACTGTAAGTGTCAGGAATATTCCTGACAGTATGAGGGCTATTTCTAAAAGTAAATTGGTCTAGCTCATTATTTAAAGAACAACTGTCAGGAGGCTAATATTTTAGAATCAGTTTGAGAGACCCTGAAATCCAGCTCTTAAAGATTTGGTTCAAACAGTGAGCTGATCAATTGGGCTGATGGCTTGCCAGAGAGTCAACTCCACTGGTTTGGCAGTATACTTTAGTTGTATAGAAAAATGGCTACACAATATTGAACCTAACCAGCCCCTGGCTATCCCTGTAAAAATAGCCAGTGTGATTGAATCCAAGAGTGTATATAGTATTTAAGAATTAAAAAGTAAACGTGAGATGAACCTTGGTGTTAGAGTGAAATGATAAACTGCATGGTTCAAGGACAAACAATGAGGGCATAAGAGACAAATTTTAAGTTGCTTGAGCAACAGGAGACCAAACTGGGAGGACGGCTTTAGCACCTTGGCCCTAGTGGTAGTGTAGCAGAAGATGGAGGTAAAAATTATTATAATGCAGATGATTTTCAGGGTTAAATTAGAGAAAGAATCCAAAGGTGTCAACAGGTAAAGAGTAGGCCAGGGCACAGCCATGGAATTGACAGCAGCCTTGAAAAGAATGGATACTAATATCTTGAAGACGGGGGCAAACAGCCCCAGATTATCCCACATTTTTGGAAAACAAGCTATCTAGAAACAAGTTTCTAGAGGGGAATGGGAAAGTCTTAAATGAGTTCAAGATGGGGGAGGAGGAGATTCGGCAGCTTATGATTGGTCAGCAAGAATATTTTCAGCAGTTGGAGGTCCTGCATTGGAATTTGGGTCAATGATGTCATAATTCACAAAATTCCGCCAACCAGTGGGTCAAGCACTGCCATCCCCAAATAGCATATAACATGTGATTTTCTTGTCATAGTTATTTGGGGAAAAATATGGTAAGTCCAGATTTTCCAGGGCTACTTGAGCAATCCCGGCTTTGACCCATTTTTTGTCAATGACAATGTTTAAGCTGTCTATTTCTCTTGGGGGTTTGGCAGTGGTTCTTCACTGGTTTCTGGTCTTATGAGGGTGCACTATTCCTTTCATTTGGTTTTCTACCGTAACACTTGGTGTTGCAACAGAACTAGTTATAGTTCAGCATCTGAAGGGGGAAGACAGCAGTCCAAAGAGAAAGGTCAGCAAATAATTATAAGATAATAGCTTTATTTGAGAAGCCAAAGTTCTTATGCTGTAAAGGGCAGCCACAGAGCCACAAGGGGGCAGCACAATCCAAATATGGTTTTGATTTCAAATAAGTTGCTGATGGTGTCTGGCTGGAATTGGCTTCACTCCTGATTAGGAAGTATTGTCCCATTTTTTGACATTTGAGGCGGGAGGCAGAATGTCATTTGGTATGGCATGGGGTAACTCATTGAGCGCATCTTGCATATTGTAAGACATGTTTTTAGGCAAGATACCAGACTCAGTTGCAACATTTGCTTCTTTTTAAATGGAGAGGGAGGATCATTCGGTTTGGAATGGACTCTAAATCAAAAGTATACATTTGATGTCATGAACAGAGTGTAACTCTGCCATAAGAGGAGGGATTGGTGAACTGGAATAATTTTTGCTATGTCTAATGTGATGAATTAATAATTGTGAGTTGGATACAAGAGGGTTATAATATGATATATAATCAGGAGGATGGATTAAAAATTTCCTTTATCTATGTAATATTATAAACATTTTCTCCAATTATTTGGTTTGGGAGTGGCAAGTTGATGGGATCGATGAGGGAGACTAGCCAGCGGCAATGATTGGCTGGTCCGAGTACCCAGGTGAAGGGGAATTGTACCTGCAGCCAAGAATAAGCATCACCTCGACGTGGAAACTTGCTCGTAAAAGTTGTCAACTTTCAACACCGTGTGCCTACCCCTACTCACTCGGCTTACTGACCACTTCAACCGGCCTGCGATGTCTGATAAACCTGTCAAAACTAAAGGGCCCAGCCCCGATATCCATTTTGCATGTAAGTTAATAGTTGATTCTAGGTCGGATTTATCTATGCCCTTGATTTGCTTTGTTGAAATGAGAAACTACGAATTTAACTTTTATTGTCATTTATAATAAAAGCAGTTTGACCTATACCTTAATTACAGATAATGATATACATTTTTAAAAGAAGTTTATGTTCACTTTTTTTTGTAAAAATTAACTTCTTCTCGTTGGCTTTTATTGATTTTTGAAATCTAATGCTAGAGCTATTTTTACTTTAGCTGAAACTTACCATGTCGAAAAATCCCTTGATGTTTAATTCCTATATGAAAAGTTTATTTTTGCAACTCTGAGAGCTAATTAGTGCCCTTGTAGTTAGATCTCTCAAGTCGCTTGAACTTGTCAAAGCGCTTCCCACTCCGACAACGCCTCAGGCCGACTTTCAGGTTTACTCTGGTGAGGCTCGGGCACTGAAGTACGATCAGGAGGGAAACAACCTGGCCTACGCCACTGCAACCAAGTAATTACCCTTACCAAACTCTATTTTAACCTTCTAGTGTTGTCGTTGTTGATGCCGCAACTCATCAGACCAAGATCACTATCCCCCATCCCGATGTTCTTGATCTTAGTCTATCTCCTCGAGGAAACTTTGTCATAACCTGGCAGCGGACTTGTAAGGAATCGTTGACAACTCGAGATTGATTTTTTAGCCAAAAATGAGGACGGCAGTGCCAAAGAGAATCTTTTCGTTTATGAAGTTTTGTCTGGAAAAGCTGTGGCTCGGTTCATTCAGAAGGGATATGGTCAGTGGGAGCCCCAGTGGACTTGGGATGAAGGATTCATGGCACGGATGGTGACTAACGAGGTCCATGTTTACGACAAGCAGAAGTTGGTATCAGGAGCAAAATCAACTTCTTTCAAACTTCACATCGATGGCCTGGGAGATTTCAGCTTGTCTCCAGGACGGTCATCCTACATTGCGGCATTCCTTCCAGAGAAGAAAGGTGCACCTGCAGCAGTTCGTTTGTACTCTGTTCCAAACTTCAAATCTCCCATTGCGACAAAATCCTTCTATAAAGCAGACAAGGTGCAGATGACATGGAATGAGCTTGGAACATCATTGCTTGTTCTGACCCAAACTGAGGTCGATAAGACAGGCAAGTCATACTACGGTGAGTCCAATCTATACTACTTGGCAGTAGCCGGCAACTTTGATTGTCGTGTCCCTCTCGATAAGGAAGGACCCATCCATGACGTTGTTTGGTCTCCTTCTTCAAAGGAGTTCGCAGTTAGCTATGGGTTTATGCCAGCCAAAACCACCATTTTTGACCACCGCGCAAACGTTGTGCATTCCTTTGGCGAACTTCCTCGGAATTACATTCGGTTCAGTCCCCATGGTCGCTATCTATTGCTAGGTGGGTTTGGGAATCTCAATGGTATGTTGGATGTTTGGGATCGACAGTCCTTGACTAAAGTCTGCACTGTCGATGGTTCTGGTTCTGCCTACTGCGAATGGATGCCCGATGGTCGTCATATCCTGACAGCAACCCTGTCGCCTCGGCTGCGTGTTGATAACGGCTTCAAACTTTGGCATTCTTCTGGCGTCATGATTCATGAAGAGTCACACAACGAACTCTATCAGGTTGCCATTCGCCCACGCCCCGTATCCCTGTTCCCCTTCCGGACTCAAGGTGCAGCTTCACCTCCACCAAAGCCCTGCGCTTCTGCTGCATCTCGTCCTGTTGCGTCTAAGCCTGCCGGTGCTTATCGTCCCCCCCATGCCCGCAATGCTCCAGAAAAAGTAGGCTTACCAAGTGGAGCTTCAACTGATTCCAAGGCGAAAAACAGTACCAAAAACACGAAATCAAAGCTTCCCCCAGGCGCTGCTCCAGTGGAAGTTGTTGCCAAGCCTGCCGTCGATCCCGAAATTGCCCAAAAGCGTGTCCGCGCACTCCAAAAGAAGCTTAAACAGATCAATGCGCTGGTTGAGAAAGTTGCTAACGGAGAGAAGTTGGACGCCGACCAAGTCTCCAAGATCAACCAAAAAGCCGATGTTCTACAAGAACTTGAATCACTCAGCATTGGCAACAAGGCATAATGTGTGCCAAAATTGATAGATTCTGAAACAATAACGCCTGGATCCAACGTTGGTTTTAGATACAAATAAATTAGTAGTTTATCAAATCAATCTCTCTTATGGAACTGCGGATTAAGATTTCAATGACATGTCCTTCAAAACCAAGATATCCAAAGTTTTTTAGATTGCCTGCAACCTCTGATCTCAAGTTTTTAAGCGCCAAAGCAAGTTACTTCTTCGTCTAAGCAAGATCCCCGAAGTGGAAACATTGTTATAATTCAATTCTGTTTATCTACATAGATCTGGGGTCCTGTTCCACTTCTAGTGGATCCAAATGCGCAGACATTTTATTTCCTTCCAAGAAACGTCAACAATCAAGGTTACCTCACCAGAAATACTTTTTTCTACAAACTCTCTTTGGATTCTGCTATAAAACGACAATCACCAGGATTTACTCATACATAATGACAGCTTACTGCACATCAATAATTTGTCAACTTGCAGACAGTTGAAATAATTTATACCCAGAACTTTCTAAAAGTCATTTCCTCCAAACTAAGCTATTTTTACTAAAAAGTCATACACCAGAATTACAAAATTAAAATAGAACAACTATACCGTTAATAGCGTTTAAACCAGGGGTTAATTTAAACTAAAAAATACCCAATGCCTCATGATTTTTTTGAAGCTTTCTCTTTGGTAGGCTACGCCATCTCAAAAACAGAACATCAAATTATGCCATCTGAACTTATTTTGAGATGGTATTTTTATGTTAGGAGTACTAGATCACTAAAAAATAAAAAATAAAAAATTAGTTGACATTAATATACAAATTTATACTACACCACCCCAAAAGCACAGCATCTCAATTTCGCCATTTCGAGTCAAAATTTTTAAACCTTATCCCACCAATCTTATTTACGTATTGAATCCCTTAGTGTGGGGTGTGTTTACTCCATCTTGAATTTACACCACTTATCACGTACAGTGGTTTCAGAGCTATGGTGGTAAGCAAAATAGCTCAGATTTAAACAAAACGGACTCAGATCCAAGCAAACTCCAAGGATCAGTGTGAGATATACACCCTGTTAACAGGGATTTTGGGTGTTAATAGATAAAATCGCTCAAATTGGCAACAAACAAATCAAACAACAACCAAAGAGAATCAAAAGACAGTACTAAATAAATGATTCACAAACAAAATGGTTTGAGCTGCCCTTTGGTGTACATTCAGGTTTTTTTGTTATGCCTAAGCGCCAGATTGATTATTTTATAACTTAATCAGATTATTCATATTCAAATTATTCAGAGAGCTTAAAATACAATCAATCCCAAATTTTAATTGATCTTGGCTTGGATGAATTTTTTTAAAACAGTTCATTAATTTCAGTAGTAAAAATTGCAACTTATAATATCAATGAGAGTATATTAAGTGCTACTACAAACCAAAAATGTTTATGATGAGTTGCATGGGAGAGTAATAGCAGCCCCAAAGCTATAAATGCTATTACCCTATCTTTGGCTCATTATAAATATTCTTAGATTTTTTTTAGAATAAATGTTGTTACTTTTGAAAGACTGATAACTCTATTTAGAATACACCCTCTAGTAAGCTGCCCTACTTCATGAACTTGTCCTAATACACCACTATTGTCTTCTGATATTTTTGCTTCTCTGGTATCATCATGTGATTTCAAATGATGATTTATCTCAGAATATTCTTATAAACTTTCAAATGTTAAAGGTGAAGTATATAACTTCCCATCTTTAATCAAATATGAAAGACTAATGTGCAGATTTTTAACTTCAAGCTCTCTTTTTATAGGCCTAAATTTTCTTTCCTAAATATAAAAAAATGGCTTTGGGAAATATTTGAACCTCATAGCACTGATTTAATCATTCTTTTCTCTTTTCTTCTTGCTCAAAAATATTTTTAAGATCATTTTTATTAATAATATAAAGCAGATTTTCTTTCTCTCTTAATGTTTTTGATATCACACCAAAGTGACCATCAACAATTCTTTTTCTGTGATATTCTACAAATCTGTTGTATTTAATAGACCCTTTAATGTATTTTGGTGCCCCTCTAAATAGATAATACAGGAGTTCATAGGATTGAAAATGGTTTCCATTATCAGTCCATACTTTTACATTATTTATTTTTTAAACTTATTTAATTTAATAAGACTTATTAGACATTAACCTGAAAATAAAGAATCATGAGACAATATTTGGGATAAAAACCATGGTATTCATATTTAAATTTATTGTTTTCTTTAACTGATAATGCAAATCCTAATAAATAAATAATTAAATAAATAAATAGGTTTTTTTAGAATAAAAGCAGCTATTGGTTTCTATTGGACCACCACCATTTTTAAATCCTCTTTATAATCTATAACTATAACACAAGATTATCATCTAATTAATATCTTTTTTATATTATCTGTTTTGATGAACATAAAAGTCTTGGTGCTGACTAATAGTCTTTAAGTCATTGTTTATAGATTCTGGTAATGGTGATTTTTTTACTTTCACATCATCCCTTCCTTTTTTCTAGTGAATTTTTAAATTAAAAAATTGCCCATATCCGTTTTTTTCACTTTTTACTATATTTTTAGGAATCAATTTATAATAAGTTGAGATCAAACCTGAGATTTCAATTTTTATCTTCATACTTTCATATAGTTATTTTTTGTTTTTAATAGAGGATATTTTATTCCAGTTAGTTGCCTTCTCTAGTCTTGCCAACATTTCAGTCTTTTGAAGAGCTGGCTCAATATTTGTTGAAGCCATCTCCTTCTTGCTACACCCACAAGAATCCAACACTAGTGCTTGATATGTTTGTTGTTGAATCATTATACATTTGTCCCTAGTTTGAGTAGGTCATTGTATGACTGGACATTTTTGCCAAACAGTGCACATTTTCTGTGGAATTAGCTTCTATTTATATCTAAAAAGTTGGAACTTTTTGTGTGACTGAGCCTATGTGTTCTAAACTGAATAGTTTTTGTTTATCTCAACAGGTTTGAAAACTAAAGTACCTTTTTCATTACTCAGGACAACTTTATTAACAATTTTCAATATATGTCATGTTAAAATATCATATTACCACCCCTAAATATGATATTTGAATAATACATAAAGATTTTTTTATTTTTTACTTATTTTAGTATGTTTTATTTTATATGAACAAAAAACATCAAGAATGGTTAATATTTTCTGGTTTGCTTAACTTTAATTAAGCATACTATGTAAAACATAGTAAGTTTTTTTAAAAAATGTCAGCAGTGCCAATGTTATTTTGTTATTGTCTAAAAGTTACCTAATTGACAGGGGGAATTCAGCATATCTTTGCTAATTGGCTTTCATAAGGTTGACACTTTTCACTTCTCACATATAAACTTTATGCTCTACATAATAAAAACATCTGCAATTCTGACATGTTGGTTTTTGACGTTTCTCTTTCATATTTTTGATTTTTGAAATAAAACTACACTCTAATTTATTCTTGCTGTGTATGTCTTTTAACTTTTATCTTGCTGGTTTAAACTTCAATCAAATAAATATTTTTACTCTAGTTTAATAGTTTTAGATCTCAATAAAAGCCCTACAAAGTTTAATTTTTGCTTATTATGTTTTTATATTTCCTTTGATTTTTTTTAAAATACATTGTGCCAGGAAATCCTGATATATCAGGGTTGACTGATCCATCTCCTTATCCCTAGGGCTATGGATGAAAAATAGATAGTCCACTGCCAGATATGAGATACCTATTGTCAGGATTGACATTTCTTCCTCTCTGGAAACCCAGGCCCGGGAGCAGGAATTGAACCCCGACCCTGGATTCCTTTGGGCCGCTGGGCCTGTGGACCGCGGGACTGCCCGCCCGCATTTTTCTGGGATTGAGCCCCCACAAGCTGATACCAAGAATTTTGACCCATGCAGTAAAAAGAGTCAAACCAAAGAAATAATTGCACCAAATGGAAGACTAATCACAGCACCTAATGGAGGTACTGATTTGGCAACTATTAGCTTCATAAACTTGAAGTCTATACCAGCAACCAATCAAGAGCCAACCCAGGAAAGAGGCACAGGCCTGCGGCCTGGTCCCATGACCACAACACTAAAGCCAGATAATCAGGTAGCCAAATTGAGATTCTTGACCAATGAAAGAACTCCCGGGCCAAGTGCCATCTTGCCACCTTTGGACCCAAGCACCCAATTCCCTCAGCCCTGCCCTTCCCAATGCCCTGATGAACCCCCCATGGAAAATGTTAAGTTTGGAGGTGGGGTACTATATAGACCCAAAGACCCCGCACTCCAAACTTATCGCCATTTTTGAATAAAGGTTATGTTATTTTGGCTCATACAGCTATTGCCTTATTTTGTATTTGCTGTCTACCAATTCAGTTTGAGATCTCCTGGCCTGCCTGCACCACTGCCTGCTGTTTTCTGTCCTCCTGGTGTACCCTTTGGACCCGTCCATTTTATCAACTACCCTCTGAAGTCTGAATACAAGGAATACACCCTGGAAAAGATACTCAAACTCAATCCCCTGGCCCACATACAATCCACAGTTAGATACAACCAACAAGGCCTGTGGATATTTTTAACACCCAAGTTGTTCAGAGGGAAATTCAACTATCTCCCTGCTTACAACCTGTCCATGGAACCGTCTGTGACCCCAAACCCATGCCTGCTTCTGCACCTGACCTCCCAACCGACCATTCTGGAAAGCTGTTTGGGATTGTGTACATCATCCTCACAGGGATGATTGACACTATAATCCTGGCTGCCGGCCTGTGGTCTTGGGTGGGGAAGTCTGCCTCCTACCTTTTAAAGTTAGCTCCCCTCTTGTGGTGGGCATTGCCCGCAAAAAACCTGGCCCAAGTTACCCCTGAAAACGACAGGCCGGCCGCCCAAGACTGGATCCCTGACAGATATACCTATTCTGGATACAGGCAAAACTCAACCAGCTAATTATAGGGTTACTATTTGGAAGATACTGTAGATTCAGAACCTAAAGGTAAAAATGCAGGATTTTCAAATTCTTTTGTGTGAACTCACCAACTTACTGGAATATTTTTCATCCTTTTATATAAAAAAGGAAGTTGTTCTGGGATGAAAATCACTTCATTAAGTTGGTGAGTTCACGCAAAAGAATTTGATAATCCCGCATTTTTACCTTTAGGTTCTGAATTTACAGTACCTGAGACATTCAGGATCAAAATCATTGGCTGGTCAAGAAGTTCACATAATTAACTGTAAACCATTTGGGATTAATACAGCAAATATGCCACCACCAGGTAGAACAAGACAGAGAAAATAAAACATCTGTTTCACTGAGAATGTGAGGGATCCACTCTGTCAGGAATGTACCTTTGGTAAATCCTGGCAATAATTTATTCCTGGTACTATGAAAAGAAGAGGATCTTTCTGTAGTTGCCACTGAAATTCATAAAATTATGGGGTCAGTTAGTAGTAAATGTTCTCTTTTACCTGAAAAAGATTGCTCAGGTTGGTCTGCAGATCCAACAATTCCAGCACCAGGATTCAAACCTGGGTCTTCTCTGGAGTCAGTTGCTTCAAATCTAGTTGAAGTTAGCTTAAATTCAGCTTCAAACCAATTTTTACCTTTTGCTGATGAAATTAGCCAATCAAAATTCAACAACACTAATTCAAAATCATCAGCTAGCACTGGCAGCAACGTTCACGTTGTTTTTTTACCTTCCTTGCCTGTTTTTGGGCCCGTTGTCTTTAGTTCCTTCTGGTTGCAATACTCCTGGTCTTCATCCTCCTTGCAGATCAGTTAAGGAAATGCCTGTCAGTTAGGATTTTATAAGATTCAAATTTGGTTATTTTGTATGCCAAAAGCATAATTTTGAAGGACAATTATCTAATTCTCCAGTTTTATGATTCTAACCCCTCAATTTCTCCAGAAACATCTCCAAATTTCCCTACCTCCTTTATACCTTGCCCCAACTTCTTTATTTCTACCATGCTATATAAGGCTGTTAATCTATAATTATGAATTTTTTCAATCAATAAAGTCTACATTTACCCACAGTGAACTATTTTTGCTTACCTTTTTACTTGACTTAAGCCTTTAAAATCTACACCATGAGATTACCCAAGACTCCTCTTATGGAGTCTCTCAGGTATAAATGGTTATTTTGGATAGTCCTGCTGACAACATTGTTGGCCAGCACTTTGATGGGATCATTTGCTGATTTGGGTACCACACCAGAATCCCAATTCTTAGACAGCTCTTGGCGCCGTGTTATTCCTGGAGTTTGGTATACACAACTCCTCTATCACTCAACCCACCTGTTCAAGAAGAGACCAAGATCTATGGATCCACAACCCAGGTTCCTGAACCCCAAGTTTTCTGTCCTTTGGCTTTGGTTTTCTTACTGTGTTATTTGGGAGCATACTTCTTTATGGGTTGCTTCAACCCTCTGCTAGGAAGATACCAAATCTTTGGAGAATTATTCCATTTAGGCATGGTATCCTTGCCTGTGGGATCTTTGGTCACTGGATTAAATCCCTCTGCAATCATTCACCACCTAGGGAGATTGCTTCCTAGTGGGTGGGTGCCTGACACACTCATTTGGGAGCTTTTTATCATGGTAGGTTCCATAATGCCGGGAATTATTTGGGCAAGTCATAAATCTCAGAAATTTGGAAAGCTGTTAACCAAATTAACTAATTTGATAGATTTAAATCAAACAGTTGATTGAAAATGGGTTACTTCTGTGTCAGTTTGCCATTTGGATTTGATTCCCCCTTGCAAGCTGATGCTGATAAATTGACGTAATCTGAGAGTCACTCAATAGAACCTTTTTTATCAGATCAGTTGTCAGAAGTTAATCACACAAGGGTTCTTTGCAAACTGGACTAAGTATGCTCTTGACAATGCAGAATAAATAAAAGCCAAGGATCCAGGTGGTATTGCTTAGTCAAATTTTGATATATATGGGAAAATTTTCACTGTTCAACTCTTAAGAGTTGAGTCCCCCTAAAAGTTTTACTCAAACAAAATCAAATATTCTCCTGCTCTAACTTTATTTTATCATATGTCCTGTAGTTGGACTGCTGCACTAAATCCCCTATAATTTGATTCTCAGCAAATTATCATCAGAAGATGGGGTCCCACTGTTGGCACTTTGTTGTTGTCTTCTCCTAATGTTAATCCAATGCCTCAGAATCTTGGAGTTTTCCCTAATGCATCTAAAGCTGAGACACTTGCTCCCTCTCAATGCCTGGAATTTTATGCTGAAGACAACTTGATTCTCTCCCAGGAAATTTATCTAGGACTTCTTTTGTTAGGATAAATCATTTTTCTTAATCCTAGTTTATCTTTTGAAAATTTTACAAAGCAGTATTTGAAGCTTTGTTAGTGGTTAATCATTAACTCCATGTGGATTTGGGTGGTGATTCCCCACCACATAGAGACTGCTTCTTATTATCTGACCATTTCTGTTACACTTTTCCCCAATAGAATAGAGAAACGCTCCCAAGTTAAACTTTTACAGACTGGTTCCTACCAGAATTCTCATTATTAGCATGTGTAGTAAGTGGCCTAACATTCTGAATCTCCCCAAAAATGGAGTGAAGTGATTTAACAAGTATATACGCTGGTGTAGCCCAAGACCAACCATGGTGCATTGTGATGTATAATAGCAGAGAAGCAGGCTGTTTTGACATAAGGTGCATGACAGCACTGTGGACCAAATTGATACCAGATAGAATTCTCAGATTTTTCAGTTTGAGTTGGATCTGGGGTTTCAAAGTTCAAATTTTCCTGACTAAACCAAGTAATACACAGAAAACCCACACAAGGACAAGTGGTTTTACATTGTTGGGATGGATTACAATATTCTACTGATCAGTTAGGAAGTGAAAATAAAGAGTTTATTGTGGATTTTTAAAAGGAATAAAATTGTTGGAGCAATATGCTCAGGAAAGGTTTTCAGCTTAAATACTGAAGTGGAAGTGGGGAAGTGACATAGGATTTACCATTGGGTCCTGTAAGAGTTGATGCTGAAGTATTGATTTACAGGACTGAAGTAAGCTGCAACCTGTAATACAGGAATAAGTAAGGCTTGGTTGTGCTTTTAGGATGCAGTCAGCTTTTTTTCTATGTGCTAGAATGGATTTCTCAATGGGATATAAAATATTTTTTTGTCTTGGTCAATTAATCTGTTCTGGTTTGCTAATTAGGGTCCCCAGACATGGAGTGGAGTTTGAATAGCATTTTTGTAATGCTGATTGGCTGTTTTAACCACTTGAGTAGTTTTGGAATTATTAATTAATGATATATTCTTTTTAGTAGTTTTAAAAGCTATGGCAACAAGCAAAAACAATCCAGATTTAAACAAAATTAAAAGTAAATGAATTTATATTGATTTACAATAGATTTGGGTTCATTTCAATTTTGCTTAAATCTGAATTCATTTTGGTTAAATCTGAGTTCATTTTGTTTGTTGCCATAGATTTTAAAACAACTGTGTTAATATCATCCTTGTTGTTATTGTTGTTTGGAACCAGATTGGGTGGATTTAGAGTAGAATTTATATTAAGAGAGTCAATTCTGCTGTTGTTTTTGTATTTAAATTTTGTTGTGGAGTGTATAGTAAATAAACATTAATTTCTTGATTTCAAAGGTGTTTTAGACGTCAAGCTATTGATAGTTTCCCCTTCTGAACCACAAAAAAAATTCTGATTAACAAATACATTTTAATTATTAAGTTTTCCTAAGTTATTATTATCATAATTTAAAATCTTTTATGTAAAAGGAAATGATTTCCTTAAAGAGAAATGTGACAGAGGACTTCCTGTGCACAGTGTACATTACACTGGGCACAATACGGGTCCTTGCCTAATGGATGTCAACTTAGTTGGTTACAACTGAGTCAAGGAATATCCATGCTGAAGAGGGGAAATTGATAGCATAAGATATTGCCTCATTCCAAAACCACTATTCAGGTTTAGAATTTAACTCTGGTGGTTGAAACTAGTAGCTTGTGGATGATAGGCTAGCTAGTAAGA
Source organism: Entomophthora muscae (assembly GCA_014839935.2). NCBI lineage: Eukaryota > Fungi > Entomophthoromycota > Entomophthoromycetes > Entomophthorales > Entomophthoraceae > Entomophthora > Entomophthora muscae. The sequence continues at coordinate 90,066 of QTSX02000115.1, forward strand.
GTTATCTGCAGCTATATGTTGGTCTAGCTGCCACCCATCACTCTATAAAAAGCCCTTCAATATATTAATTGGAAGGCAGACAATTTATACCCATTCACATTACTACTTATTATATTATAGTAGGTTCAAGTAGTCAATAAGAGTGTATTATTGATACTTCCCAGATCCTTCCTAAATTGCTTTTACCTAAAGCTGCAGGTATCATGTCAATTGACCAAATGATCTCTTAAACTAATTGACTCTAGCAACAAAGAATGGAACCCTGTCAGTTGCTATAAATATAATAAATACTAATTGGAAGTACATATGTCTCCATACAGAACCATTCTATCAACATGTCAAATACTTTAATAAAAACAATCCTCCTTCCTCACAAACACAAAATCTTGACACATTGCTTTATTTTAGAGCCTTTTATTAATTATTTTAAGACAATAATCCTTCCAAATAGGCAAAGGGCACCAAAAGTCCTTCCAAGCCCAACAAAACCACTAAGAAGAAGGCAGTAACTACCAAGAAGGCTGCCCCCAAACTCTCCCCCAAGTCTTCCCATAAGCCTTCCCCCAAGCCCTCCTCCAAGCAGAGCCCAGTTTACTCCACTGGGGAGAGCAATCTGATGGTTTGCTTACTGAATATGGTTTTTATAACTTGGCATCAGATAAGAAGCCTTCCAAGAAGCAGTGGCAGGCCCAAAAGACCCCCTCTAAGGATAAGTCTCCTCTACATAAGGAGCTCCACAACAATCCCCCCTTCTTCTCTCTCCCACCAAGCTCCCCTGGTGCAATCTCATCAGGAGATGATTAAAAGCCCCAGCCCAACCGCTTCCTTGGTTTAGAAATGCTCCTACTGGTCCTCAACATTTTCAATGTTGATGGAAAGTTTAAGATTCTTTCTTCCTTGCCCAAATACTTCCCCATAATGAGTGTGAAGGGTTGGTCAGCCATGGTGGCCAATGGTTATATTTTCTAATATAACAATGCCAACTGGGGCTTCAAAAGCCATCATTACACATTTGAGGACCAATCTTGCCCAGTGAAGCTCAACACTGAGTGCTGGGACTTAGTCCAAACAATTAAGGGTGTGCATACTTGCACAATGCCCAATACAACCATAGCCTGTCTCCTGAAATGGTACCTTGTGCAGATCATGCCTACCTTTAAGGATCTTTCCCTAACCCATCTGGCTGTGCTTTCCTGTAAGCACATTTCCATCATTAATATGAAGATGATTCCAATCCACAATCAGTTGGTCAATTTTGTGAGCAATAGACATCAAGCTCTGCGACCGTACAACAGTCACTATTGAGTATTTGGCCAAATAAATACTCTGAAATATAAAGTTATCTCTGTTTTTTTGATTATTGCATGTAGATAGGTTGGATTGGATGTCTTAAGGTTAATATTCCAGAAAACTGGATATATAGGTTCAATAAAAAAGAAGGCAAGATTGGCCAAGTCAATCTGGGAGACAGGATGTCTCAAAAACAGTTTAATTAATTGGGAAGATTAATTAATAAATACACGGGAATATAATTAATGAGGATTTAATATATTGTTAAATGCCTTGACTGTGTCAAGAAGTTTGGTTAAAGTCAACCATAAGTCAACCACCAAATTTTGGGTTAAAAGCGCTGCCGCGCCGCCTAATGGATTTGCAAAGCGCCAAGGCGCCGCTATCAATTTTTCTCAGGCGCCGCCTGAGAAAGTTCCTGGGCGCCGCAGTGGCGTCTGGTTCAAGTTTCAAAGTGTTTTAATGGGTTTTAAGGCAAAAAACCATTAAATTCAAGATAACTAAATAAAGGCAAGGATGCCTAGGAATTCAGGGTTGATCAGCTGGTTCCCAGTTGGAACATCAATAGCTGAGTTTTGGGATGTTTAATCCACAGGGTTTTGGCGCCGGGAGCTGAGAAAGCTTCATGCTGAATTGGTACATTGGGATGAATGGAGTCAGGTGGCTTCTTCCCATTGTAGGTTGATTATCATATGTTGAGAAATATTGGTGATCTTTTAGGTAAAGATCTAGGCTTGGATGACTTGAATGTCATAGACCAGTGAGATGAATCATAGGTTGATTCAGGAACTGGAGGGATTTTCAGCCGAATATGACCTGAATGGTATATAAGCAAAAACAGCTAAACTTTAATAAAAATATATATTGTCAATTTTAACGCTTTCCCCTCAACTACCTTTTCAATTATTATGTCTTCTTTGTTAAATTTTGAAAGGGCCAAATTTGGAGTACTTTGTGTGGAAACTTTTGCTGCAAGGAAAGAGGTTCCTACAAATTTGTTGGAGGAAGCTTAGACAAGCTTGGAGCTCACCAAGACTGTGCCTGAGGAGTCCTTGGTGGAAATAAAGGCTGTGTTTGAAGAGTTATACTCTGATTACTTTACAAAATAAGGGACTCCCGTCCAAGGAAACCAAATCTATGTGTGGGATTCCTGGAACTTGTTAGTAGGATGGGACAAAATCTTACAACAAGTGAAAGCAAAGGCAAATTGTGAAATTGAGGCTTTAAGGGCAAGAGAAGAAAAAGCGTTGAGATCATGGCCCGTTGGCAGGATGATAACAAAGTGTTGTCCCATAAAATTACCTCTCTGGAGACAAAACTCTTCAAAGCTTTGTTAAAGGAAAGTAATGGCAATAAGAGTCAAGGGCAGGATAATGGCGGGATGGACTGATTGGACCTGGATCTGTCACAAGCTCTCAACCCCCTGGCCAAGAGCGCTACTAATGTTAAAGACCTGATCCTCTCCAACGCTCTTAAGAAGAAAGAGGTCAGAGAGATGTTCCTACTCTATGACAATGGGAAGGAAGCAAAGGATAGGATCATAGCCTACACCACAACCCAAAACCTGGAGCAGCTAAATACTGCTACCACCTGGCTGTGCTATGCCACATTTGACACCTGCCCAGCTATCTTTAAGCAGATTTGGGTATTGCATGGGCAGATTGACGCCCAGGTCATTTATCTTTTGTTCTTCCTCCTTTCTGGTGCTAAAACTGAAGTCTACACCAGAGCCTTTAAGATTGTCTGGGATGCTTTGAGATCCCTTCTCACCAATAAGCTTCCCCCTCCTACCTGTACCACCAGAGAAAACCATTCCTCTGCTGAGAGGAATGAGTCTGTCCTAGCTGCTAAGCAGCTAGCTTATGCGCGCTCACTTGAGCTAAAGGTGATTATAATGGACTTTGAGCTTGCTCAGTTCAAAGCCTTTGAGGTCACCTTCAATGGAGAAATTTGGGGCTTCTTATTTCATTTTAGGCAGATCCTCATCAAGCATCTTAAGAGCATGAAGGAGCTCTTTGAAAATTACCTCAATAATGGTAAAGTGAAGTGTTGCTTTGCCATAACTCAGCTTGCTGCCTTGGATTTTGTGTAGCCTGATAATACTGGGCTTAGATTTGAGGCCATCCAAGAGGATAATAATGTTAAGAAGCACTTCACCATTTTTAAGGGCTAACTCAAGCACTTCTAGCGGCAGTGGTAGGAAAGAAAGTGGCTGCCAGGAGATGAAAGGGTGGGGCCACTATGCCCTGGAATTGCCAGAGTGCCTGCCTGAACGGGAAGATGAAGACCACCTCCAGCCTGGAGGTTTGGCATAAGTACCCAAAGACAAATTTTGGAGCCAACCCCAAACTCAACAAGCTCTTTGCTAAGCTTCAGGAGAAGCAGACCAGAAACGTCTCCCAGTTCTGGGACCTGGCCAACAGGGTTGCCCCCAAGAAGAATAAGAGCAAGGATCAGGAGTACCAGGAGGCAGTACAGGAAGGTGGGAAGAAGAAGTATAAGGTGTCCAAGATTAAGAAGTACCTCAAAGATGTGGCAACTGCCCTTGGTAGTGGCTTCAATTAACCAAATAAACCTTACTTTGCTTTGCCTTTATGATTTTAAAATTTAAATTTTATGCTTTGTCAGGATTTCTGGATATTGACTAATTAATGGATTCAACCAAATAACGCGGGCCAGCAGTTAATTGCTCTTAGGAATGGTTTCAACAAATTAATGCAGGCCACAGGTTTGTGGAATCAATGGATTCAAATGATCAAATCATATCCTGGCAATTGCAAAATCCCTATTCCTAATTAATAGTGAAGCATGCAGATATTGTGCTATTAATCAGTCCATCTCAAAAACCACCTCAAACATGCTTCCTATATAATTACTATTCTAAACTTTAATTGCATTCTAGAACAAGGGCCATCACAAGGGCCATCATCCAAAATTTTTTTAGAAGAGCCTAAAATAGACTGGGCCATCATATGGGCCATCATCTGAAACACTTCTAGAAGAGCCCAAAATAGACTGGGCTGTCAGGCCAAACACTCTAAGATAAAAGGCTGTGAGCCTATTGTATTAGAGCAGCTCTGATTAAGTGAAGAATCATCTCCACCAAGTAGTAGCCAGTCAGGATAGCTAGTTACCTGGAATGTGTTCCAGGTTCACAGCTACTCCGCTCAGATTGAGGGATAGTTGCACAGCTTCAGAAAGGATACTGAGTTGTGGAAGTTGTCAAGCAAGCTTCTGTCACAAACTGCACACACTCAAGGTTGGTCCAGATCTAACTCAGATAAACACAGGCAGCCAGGCCAGCCTCAATATCAGTCTTCTAATAAAGAGTTGATATTTCAAACCCTTTCCCTAGTTCAATTCTAATTAAGTGGAGAGCAAAAGATCATACTGTTGCCATACAGTATTAACCCCTATAGTAAAATATAGAGACAACAACTTATGAACCTATATCCAGAAGTAGGAAGAACTGTCCCAAATCCTTTGGGCCTTGGGCCCTGTCAGACTTGCTACTTCTGATGACAACAAAATATTCCAGGCCAAAGGTTACGCCAAAGTCACAGGTTCACTGTACTTTCCTAATGTTAGAAGACTCAGGATATCATCTGGCTGATGATAAAATAACAAGGTCCACAATTTTCTGACATGCTTCTTTATTTTTTTGTATATTACTAATATTTTTAGGTATAAATGATAAGTTTCAGATATAGTTTCAGGGTGGTGGTATAAGGAATAGGTTATATTTTATTAATTTATCTGTAAAGTATGAAATATTTTCAGTTGTGCTTATAAAAAGTATAATAAATAAAAAATAGAAAATTCTTTATTTGTAGTTGTTATGATGTTTTATTTTAATTAATTTTTATTACATTAGAATTTTAACTTTTATGATAACAAAAAATACAATTATAATAAAGAAGTAATTTACATAGTAAATTGAAAAATAATTGCTCATATCTCCTTATTATTAGTTATAGCATGTTTTTATTGCTTTTCAAATTCTCATGTGATTACTATAGCATGATATATTAGTATTTGTTACTTTTTATATTGAAATTGTTCAGGGTTAACTGTGTTGTTAATTAAAAAAAGTTTCAACATACAGAAGACAACATTATTAAGAACTGAATTCAGAACTTACTATAGTGTCAACATGACCACTATTGGTATGTGTGATGTTGCCTTCTGGGACAAGATACAAGACAGGAATAAGAAGATCAAGATGTCAACTAAGGACTGCAAACAGGTATTGTAATCATCTGCTCTGTGTCAGAAATATTCCTGACAACAAATTTTTGCAAGACAATAATTTGTGTGCTTTAGACCTTACAAGTCAAAACAAAAATTGCGGCAGTTTTCCCAATCAGGGGGAACTGCTGCAAAACAACCAGTGGAAAAGAAAGAATTTAAAAATTCAAAAATTTTAAAATTCAGTTTTTATACCCGATCTGCAGACTGCACGGCCAACTGCCAGGCGCCTGCCGGCTGCATGCCCAGCCTGGCGGCTCACCTGCCACCAGCCAGCCTGCCACTGCTTGCCAGCCAGCCACCCAGACAGCCTGCTGGCAGGGGACGGCGCACCCCCTACAGTGGGACTGTCCACCCCTGCCGGATGAAGAAATTGCCAAATTGGGAAACCCAAAAAGACAATTTCCCCAAACCTAAAAATAGGGGAAAGTGCTGCCCAAATTTGGAATCTACTAAATTTGGATGGGGCTGACAGGCTGCCCTGCAAATCACTCAATGCAGAAATTACAGAAGTGTAATTTGGGTGCATGAAAGTGCCTGAAGAAGCTCCAAAGCAATGCAAGTCAGAGATTAACAATTAATTGCTTGTCAAACCCCTCCAATACCAATCCCAAAAGGGAATTCCAGACAACACCAAGTGTTTGGGGTCCCCTGTCCAATGCTTTGCACTATTAATGCCCCACCAAGGATGATAGTATATAATAAAGATCAATCACTTGATGATAGTTTGTGCTATCATTGAGTAAAATTACCCCTCAATAGTATCACATAAATCAATCAGAACTTTAACCTACAAGAAATTTAAAAGACACTAAGCTTTGTCTGCCCTTCCCCAGGACTAGAAGATGAACCATCTTATCTTCTCAGCTGTCCTTACAGCCTGCCTAGGGATTGGGGGCCACCAACACTATCAACCACATGTGTCATTCAATGATCAATCTGGCAAGTACTTTTACAAGGAGCCAGCATAGCTCAACTCCTCCAATCAGTGCTCCTGGTCCACACTGGTTTTGCCCCACTCCACTCAGTCCGTAGCTATATACACCTTTAATAAACCACGTACTCACATATTTCATTGGTAATTTCAGACATTATAACACACACACAAAGGTCTTCCAATGGATGATGGTAGTCTATCCCACTGTGACCGCGCTCACCAGGCTCCAAGTGGCCAACTTGGTACCCTACTTAGATAAAACACTCCCCCAATTGTTGGGTCTTTACACTCTGAGAAGATACTATTAAATGCTCAAGTGAATAATAGGGAACAATAGTTTATTGTAGAAATAAATGTTAATCAAACAATTCACTGTGAAACTGGAAAGGGAGTCTTATACTTAGGCTGGTGTGAGGTGCTATAGGACATAAAGTTTGGTTATATTAACCTGGGTTCCTGCAAGTTTGTCCTTAAGGTTGGATACAAGTCTCTGTAATTTTGATCCCATAATAAGCTTCCTCTGTAATTGCTGGGATTGAGTTTCAAATTATTTTTAGACTCTTTAATATCTAGACCTTTGGAGTGAAACTATTATTGAGCTGATTGCATGTGCTTGATTTTTACTTCTAAAGGTGCATTTGTTCCATTATCATTTTTGCTTATTAGTGTCAAGGAAGTTATTCCTGACATTTGATTGACTTTAGTTTCAGGTAAGTTCCTTATAGCTCTTTATCAAATTTTTCATAGAAAGGGACTTTACAGTTGAACTAGGTTAATTGTCACAAGTGACAAACTTCTGTTGACTATGCTCATAGGAACACCTCAACTACGGGATTTGAACCCTGATACCCTGCAGGCTGGCAGCCCGCAGGACCAGCCGCCTGCAGATTTTTGGGCTCAAACCAGAGCAGGATTTGACTTTGGGGAATCCCCTAGAACTTGATGAACCAAAAACACCTACATTGACACTCATAACGCTAAAGGTTCCTGTTAAACCAACCAATCAGCGGGTGGGCCAAGCCATAGATCCCAAAATAACTCAGGCCACCACAGAAGGGGAAACAAAGAAACTTCCTATAAAACAGGGCCGCCCAAGATGACCAACCCCACAACCTGATAAGGAAATTTGAGTATTCTCAGTTCAAATCAGCCAATGAATTAACTCCTGAAAAGGATGCCACCAAGGACTGGAAAACCCTGGTAGACAGTAACACCCGGGCCAAAGAAATTTGTAAAAGTTTACCCATGACAAATGGGCATACTTATACCCTGGACTGCCAGGAAGTTGCCCATTGCCATTCTTGCAATAAAGTGACATGAACCTGGGTTCAAACAGGTTATTCCATATTTGATATTAGTTCTATTTAATTTACAGTCTACCTACTGCAGTTCTGCACCTCACACCCATCAACCCCAAGAAACTGCAGACCAGCTGCCTGACCTTTATTGTCCACCAGGAGCTCCCTACAGCCCAGTACATTTCACTGAGTACCCCCCCCCCCAACCCTGCGTATTTGGAGTTCACCCTAGAGAAAATCCTAATCTACAACCCTGAGGCAAAAACTAGAGAGACTAAGACTGTTTAATGGAAGGCCAAAAAATCACCATACCTCCCCTGCTATTCCACAACAAGTACAACCACCTGCCCACGTAATTGGTCCCAATGACTCCGCCTCTCACCCTGCAGCCCAACCACCCACAAGAATCCGTTGCTGTCAATGAATCCACTTCCACTCAGATATTTGGAGTGATGTACATCACCCTTACCGGCTTGATAGATTCTATGGTACCTACCAGCAGATCTTGGGCTCTCCTGGGCAAATCATTATCTTATATTGTAAAGTTGGCCCCAATCTTGTGGTGGACCCTTCCTGCCAGGTCCGCGGGCCGTCTGCCCGCAAGTTCTCAAGAACCCCCCCCACAGGTTAGGTCCCTGACATTAATTGTGACAATTCACATGGAAGAATTTTTGCAGGCAAGGGCTGATTTAGCCATAATAAATATTGAATGTCTAGAAACAGGAAAGGTTGGTTAGTTTGTTAATGTATGTAGGTTGTGGCTAAGAGAGGTGAGAGATCCAAGACAGGAAAGGGGAGCAAGGTAACCTTGGGTCCATGCAGTGGATGATGGGAAGGTCCTTGCTAGCTGGAAAGAGAATGTTCCATAGGAGTTCTGAGATCTTAGGACAAACTGCAGGGGATATACATCTGGATAACTTTATCTATGCTTGGGGCAAAATTTCCCTTTCTATGTCTTCCTGGTAGCTTTGAAGAGGTCTTGAAGTTACTAGACAAGCATGATATGCCCAGAACCATTATCAAGGTGGCTGCCTAGGAAAACAGCTGCAGAGCTTGGTAATTTAGAGGTTTATGGTAATTAAAGTTGGTTACTTTGAACTTGAAAGCTCAAACTAACCACTTGATTGAGTAAAAAGAGTGGAAAGACATGAAAAATGTCTGTTAATGATGGCCTAAGGTTTAGGTCACTGATGGGGTCAAGTCTAAGTTAATTCACTTGTGGAGCCTTATTTCCTGAGTCTGAGATGTTGATTGATGAAGACTAGCTGTGAGATTAGGCTGATTGACCACAAATGATCAGGCTAATCATTGCACGCAGATCATTATCATTTACACACCGTACTATCACTAGGCTGATACTCTATTAAGTGTAGTAATTATATGCTGTATAATCACTAATATATTATAATGGATATGGCAGTTATACACTGTATAATTGTTAGTTGATTAGGATAAATGCAACAATCATACGCCTTATTATCACTGATTATCATTCCAATGGGTTATATTATATGCTGTATAATTACTAGTTTATCATAATTGATACGGCTATTATACGCCGTATAAACATTAGCCAATATAGTGGTTATCATTGATTAAACAGCATGTAATCACTAAATCATCAACTGTATATTGCCCATATCATCCTGCTGGACGTTGTATCAACTCAGCCCCACCCAGCCTGATAGTGTTTATGAATGTATCAAACAAGTGATGCGCATATTTCAAGGAAATACTGAGTTTGGGTCAGTATTACATGGCGCATAATTGAGTTTCTTATTGGTTTGGGTCAGCATTACACAGCAGATAATCCACAGGTCAATACTGGATTGAGTCTGCTATTATACAGCGTATAATCCCCAATTCAACCTGTTGAATTAATAAGCAGAAGGCTTGTCAGCCAGAAAAGGATCACTGATTAAGCCCTACAAATGGAATACTGGAATTCTACCTTTCAATGTAGGAGGGCTGAAAAGGGACAATTTCTAAGCATCAACTAAATATGGCAAAGTTTCACAGCACAATAATAGGTGTGTAAGATACAGCCAATCAATAAATGACAGTAGGCTAGCTCAAGAAGAGTGTAGGCTGTAGCTGAAGTGCCATGTACGCCTGCTAAGGCCAGTAGCAGCACATGTGCCAAGGATAGCCAATCAGGATAGATGCAGCCAGCAAAGATGAACCTATTGCAAAGGTAGCCACTGAGAACTGTCTGAAAGGACAAGAACAAGGGTTGTTGCAGTATATATTGATACAGACGCTTGAAAGGTTAAAAACAAGTTCTTAGTTACACCTGGATAGATTGCAGCTGCTGGCTAGATTGTACTCCAGCTTCAATAAATGTAATTATCTTTAAAGTTCTATTCTATTGTAGTCTGTAGTGCTCTTGAATAGGATTAGGTAGAGTACATTGGCAAGGCTAACATCTATCTGTAGCTTTGAATATACTAGCAATAACCCAAGTTGCTCAACATTGGTGCTCACTCAAAATCAAGCCTCTGCCAATTACAACAGAAACAGTCCCCGCCCGCCAAGGATTGTCCTTGGCTCTGCCTCTGCCCAGCTCTGTTGACAAGTATGGGTACAAGATAGAATCATCAGACAGTGAGAGTGCTCCTGTCTTTTCTGTGAGTGACCTTGTGGTTGTTCACCCTCCCGCAACTGTCCCTTTGGTTGTGGCCCCTCTGCCCTCTGTCCCTGAGGGTCCTGCCTTGGTTGGTTCCTACAATTGCACACAGATTGTAGAGGCGGACAAGACTTTACTTTGTGGGTTCTGCCTCAGTCCCTCTGATCAACCTGACCAGAGCCTAAGCATCTTCTTCCACTACCGCAACCAGGAAACTTGTTGGTAACTCTACTGGAATTATCAAAGCGCTTTGTTCCAAGCTCTTCAGGAGCGCCTTGCTGGAGGAGAACACACCATAGAATACCTTGCTGGCTTTGTTCAGCCCTCCATAAAGCAACTCCAGCTTGTTGCTGCCTGCCATAATCTTGAGTTGTTATCCCTGGGAGATCCCCTCCTCTCCTGTTGTTGTGACTGGGCTGAGCAATGGGCCACAGCCAATGCCTCCTTTTTGGAGATGTGTGCCGTGGTCCTGGGTAATCAGTCCATGGGGGAATGTGCATGCACAAATTGATGAACTGATTGACATCTTGAACACAAAGTTCAGGGCCATGGTACACAAAGCAATGGACACCCGCAGAGCTTCTCTGGCATGGCTACAGGACGTGCACAAGTTCTGTGCTGAATCAGACAAGTTCAGCATAAGAATGGCAGACAACATAGCCACCATGGGCCAAAATGTGTTTGCTCTAGACAAATAAGTGGAGCAGCTTGGCTTGCGGCTTCATCAGTTCAAAAAATATGTCCTGGACAACTTCCAGAGACTGGAAGAAAAAGTTGACAGTCATCTGAAGGCATCCTGCTCATCCACACCAAAACCGCTGCCTTGCCCAAAAAGTGCAAAGATTGCAACACTAGAGACTAAGGTAGCAACCCTGGAGAGCGTAATCAGTGGATATGAGGAGGAGTTTGCTAGAGCACACAAGACCATAATGGCCCTGCAAACAGAGCAGACAACCTTGAAGAATGCCATGTCATGCCTATTCAAAGCCTCCATGGGTGTAGAGTCTGAGCTCTGCCAAAGAACCCTGCAGATGGACAACAGTAATATCCATGATTGCCTGTCTAGAATGGAAGCCCAGATCCAGCTACTAGAAACAAAAGGCTGCAAGTGCATTTCCATCAGCTGGCAAACATCATCCTCAATGCGCACAGACCACTATGAAGACGCTGCTGACACCTCTGAGGAGAAAGAGGAACAGCCAAACAGGGGGATTCCCAAGGTATTCACAACCCTTCCTTCCAGAGAGCCATTCACGCCAAAGGCCACGCCTAGGGCTAGGCATAGTTATACGGCAGATAGGCAATCAACTGCCTCCCCCCACCAGCCCACCAAGCCTACAGCTGTAAACAAACGGTTCAAACCTCTGAACCTCCCAAAATTTGACAAAAAAGGGAACATACAATCCTTCCTGAGACTCTTTGAGATAGCAATGAGAGGCACCAGCAACCACCAGAAGGCAACCACACTAATCACCACACTAGATGCAGCCAGTGTCAACTTAGTGATGCCACGCCTACCTGCAACTGACTGGGCTTATCAAGAATCAAGACAGGCTTTAATAGAGGAGTTTGGTGGGGAGGATATCCTCTTCACCAGGAAGTCCAAGCTTGGCGCCATAAAGTTTGCTCCAGGCAAAACTCTGCAAGAATTTGTGGAAAGATTCTACCATGCCGCGCTGGTACTCCTTGGTTCCGGTACAGTCTCCACCTTTGACATCTGCGCTGCAATGAAGCAGGCCATCCACCTGTACAAAGAGCTCCCCAGAGCAATGGCCCCTGCCTATGCCAAAGGCAAGGATGTGTCAGAAATTGTGGACTGTCTCTGTAGCCATGCCAAAACGTTTGGTCCTCCCAATTGACCCAAGTCCAAACAGCCAAAGCCAACCTACGAGAAACCACACTTCCAGAAAGAGGACTCTGCCAAGCCCTCTGCACACCCTCCTGGTGTGAAGGGTCCCTACTGCATTGCCTGCAACATAGCAGGACACTGGAAATCAAAGTGTCCAACCAACGCCAAGAAGGTGCATGTTGTACAATCCCATTCCGCTAGCACAACTGAGGGAAAAGCCAAGGCGGAGTAGAAGAGGGAAATTCTACCTCCACCAAATCCCTCAATGTTCCCATTGAACCTGGCCCCAAAGACCACTGTCCCAAAGAGCTGCATGAAGACGCAATCCATATGGTTGTAGCCAACAACCTGTATGCTGTGACTACCCAATCCCAAAGTAAAGTCAAGCAAGAAGAGGCCTCCCTGGCTGAAGTCTCAAAACCATATGCAGCTCAGCTACAGGACACCAGAGAAAATTGTTGTTCCCCATGCTCCAACAACACCCCAAACTTGAAGTCAATACAAGTAGCTTTCCTCATGGAGGAGCTTAAGTCCACATGCCCCAATGTCTGCAAAAGTTTGCTCTGCACCTTGGAGAGTGATGAGGAGAATGGGATACACACATTAAAAAGCCTCAATGACTCTTATATTGATTGTACCTACATCAACATATTGGTTAACAAACATCACAATCAAGCCAAAGTGGATAGTGGTGCTCCATTTAACATCATCTCCACTAAGATGGTGAAGAAATTGGGTATATCCCCAGATGTGGACTACAGATCACCCTTTGGTACAGCTGGCAAGGAACCCACTTACTCTGTGGGAGCATACAGTGCACTACCTATGCAATTTGGCTCCATTGTGGTATCTGCCCCAGCAGTTATACTGCCAAACAACAACTATGATTTCCTCATAGGCACCTTTCTGGTGAAATATGGTGCCATGAAACATTGGGGTCTTGCCACCTTTGAAATCCTTGGGCAGACCCTACCCTTGTTCTTCAGTAAGGAAGGTCAAGACACCGCGCCCAAGCCCTGCAAATTTGTCAACCTGGCCTACGCTGACGGAATTGTCCCTGTAGAATACAAACTTTTTGGGAAGCATAGACGTAAACCTCCTACACAGATTCTGGAACATAAGGGTGTTCCGCTGAGGACCAGGTCCGCCTTTTCCCTGGAGCCTGGACACCAGAAGATTGCAAAGACTGGGTTGTCCATGGTTGTCCCTGAAGGGCTATATGGAGAAGTTGTTGAACCCTGGGGCCATTCTTGCTTCAAACCGTGCATTGCGCCAGGCATTGTTACCCCTGGCCAACAGGAGATACATGTTCTCTTGGCCAACCTCACAAAGAAGACGCTTTCTATCAAAAAAGACCAAGTGGTAGGCTTCTTACACTTCTACCCCACAGAGGAACTACCTGAGGTTAAGGGATTTGGTACATTTGAGGAAATTGGTATACTAGACAAACCTGGGCCAGCAGTCCACCTTACTACCCCCTAGCTGACCTTTCCTCCCTTGACCCTGAGGAGCAAGCTTGGGCATCTTTGCTGTTTGAGAAATACTGCTAAATCTTTGCGGAAAGAAATCATGATCTGGGTTGTGCTGAAGGAGTAACCCACCACATCAATACAGGAATCACTCTTCCAATCTGCATGCGCCCCATACAACACTCAAAAGCAAACAAAAAAGTTGTCTCAGAAGAAGTCAACAAACTGCTGAAACAAGGTATGCTGATTCTGTCCAAAAGTCTTTGGGCATCCCCTATCCTGATTGTCAAGAAGAAAGATGGCTCTAACCGAGTTGTCATTGACTATTGTTGCCTCAACAAGGTCACTAAAAAGGACTTGTACCCCTTACCTTGCATATATGACACATTAGACTGCCTTGGGGGTGCCAAGTACTTCTCCGCCATAGATCTCATATTGGGCTATTGGCAGATTGAAGTAACCCCCCCAAAGAACAAGAAAAACGCGCCATCATAACCTCACAAGGACTATTCCAATCAACAAGAATGCTGAAAGGGCTGTGCAATGCCCCTTCAACCTTTCAGCAAGCAATGGACACCATCCTTGGCAAACTTAAACTCTTCTGTGTCCCAGTGTACTTGGACAACATCAATGTCTTCTCTAGGACTTTCAATAAGCATATAGCTCACTTGGAAGAGGTCTTCAAGAGGCTAGCAGCTGCTAATCTTAAGATAAAGCTGTGCAAATGCCAGTTCTTCAAAGACAAGTTGGAATACCTGGGCTTCATTATAGACAGTTACGGCCTGCGTCCCCAGCCTGCAAAAACCAAAGCCATATCTAAGATGAAGCAACCTGAGTCAAAACATGACATACATGTATTCTTGGGAATGGTTGGTTATTATCAACGTTTCATCCCCCGCTTTGCAGCCATTGGAGAACCTCTCTTCTACTTGCTGAAATTGGGAGTTGACTTTGTATGGAGTAAATGATGCCAAGGAGCCTTCAACAAACTACACTTGGCCTTGTCAAGCAACCCTGTTCTGATGTACCCAGACTTTGACAGATCATTTGTGATCTATACCAATGCCTCACTTACTGCAGTTGGGGCTGTATTATCCCAACTTGACAACACAGGACTTGAACACCCTGTAGCCTACACTAGTAGGACACTAAACGTCCATGAACGCAGCTATACGATGACAGAGCGCAAATGCCTGGCAGTCATTTATGCTTGCAAACAATTTCAGGTCTACATCCATGGCGTACGGTTCACAGTGGTAACAGACCATGCGTCCCTAGCTTGGCTCCAGAGCCTCAAGGAACCAGAAGGCTGACTTGCTTGATGGTCATTGAAACTACAGGCCTTGGATTACAAAATCCTCCACCACCCTGGCAGCAAGCACCAGAACACAGACTGCCTATCCTGTTTACCCATTGTGGCCCTAGTGAGCCCATTAGCAGATCAGCTGAACCACAAAATGATGACCAGGAAGTTTAGCAACAAGCCTAAGAAGGTACATCATATCCTACAGGACCTTTGAAAGGATACAGTACTATGCAATGGTGTGCTATACAAGCTGGTGGATGGCAAGAAACGCATATTCCCTCCTCCCTTCAAAAGAACTAGCATTGTTACGGTTGCTCAGAAGGCAACAGTCATGGTGCCTTTTGGAAGACCAAGGAAATCCTGTCTTGCACCTACTTCTGGAAAGCAATGGATTTTGACATCCAAGAGACAATCAACTGCTGTATTGAGTGCCAAAGAAATAAGCCACTGCATAAAAACACAACTTATTGGATGGTAAAACCCTATTTTTCCTGGCATACCGTATCAATGAACGTAGTGGGACCGCTCCCATGTAGCAGGCCTGGCTCTTGTTATGTGATAGTGGCTATAGATCACCTCACTAAGTGTGTGGAAGCCCAGCATCTAAGGAAGGTAGATTCTCATTCTACTGCACAATTTGTCTTTGACACCATTGTACTCCACCATGGCTGCCCACAGTTCCTACTCTCAGATAATGGGACTAACTTTACAGCCTCAGTAATAATGAGAGTGAACAACCTCATGGGAGTTCAAGGGGTACTCTCCACTCCATACCACCCTGAAACCAATGGGATGGATAAACACGTCAATAGTACCCTAACCCAGATCCTCAGGAAATTAGCTTCATTGTGTACATCTTCCTGGGAAACGTATTTGGGAGCAGCAGTGTTTGTGTAAAACATCTTGCTTCACTCTACCACAGGAGTGTCTCCATTTCAGCTGATGTATGGCTGCCACCCTGCCATTCTGTCTGTTCTATACTTGGCCACTGGTGACCCTGGGGACCTTTACTAAAATCAGTACCTAGGACAACTGGCCAAAATCCTCATCAAATTGCAGGCATCCGCTTTTAGCAACACAGCTATCAAGAACCAAGCCAGATTTGAGAGGGACTCCACTAATAGAACCCCACTGCCTTCTTTTGAGGTAGGGGAGGGGGCTGCATTCTGCTACACTCAAGGATCAGGTAGATCCCACAAACTAGACAAACTATGGGTAGGCCCCTTTGAAATCATAGGGAAAACCTCACCTGACACCTACACCATCAATGACAAGGATAGTGGACGCATATTCAACCACGTACATGCAAAGTTTCTACGTTCATTCTGCACCCCAAAAAAAGGGCCTATTTAAAAAATATCTGAACTTGTCATAAAAAATTACATAAGTAATATAAGCACATTGTATAATTCACAAACAGAAAAAATATAAAAAGATATAAAAGATATAAAAAGAAATATATAAAAAAGACATAAAATATATATAGAAAGTGCATTATATTGGAAGCAGACTTAGTCCTACAAATCTTTATTGTTGAGTGCCCTCCTCAGGCTCCTCAAGAACATGATGGGTGGTAGCCTCCACATAGTAACCAAAAGTGTAGGTGGCCACCACCTGATACAAGACAATAACGTTCCGGAGCCACATATGCTGCGCATCAAGGGAGAGCCTCTCCCAGTGCATAATGGGCACAGTCAGGGCCAGCTCCCCATCTGCTAGGCAACCCAGGCCACACTCAATGGGGAAGAACGCCCCCAACACCAGGCACTCCACTATAAACCCCTTGGAAGGATAGTTGGCCGGAAGACCCTGTTGGCAACGCAACACTTCACACCAGTAAAATTCCAAGATGGCCTGCATCTGGGCCAAGGAACCAAAAGGAAGTGAAGGCTTTGGTACTAGAAAAAAGTTCCCCAACAAAGCCATATGAAGAAGATACTGGGCAAGATCCTCAGTCTCCAGCTTTTCCAGGGTCAAGTTGATAGCAGCAGCCAGCTGATTATGCTGGTTGTCAGTACGCCAAAGACCCCACTGAAGGGTAGAGTTGGGACTGGGCCCTCAAGCACGGGACCAGACTTGCACTACTGCCCAATTAAAATCAATAAAACAGGCATACTCAGCATACAGCGCAACGTTGGAGCAAGGCAGCACTATCAAAACCTCCTCTAGAGGCCAATCCAGCTCATGAAGGGCCACAGAGCAAACAGCAGGAGGGTGGTACTGTTCAGAATGGCAAAGGCGGGAGTGAATATCTGTTCCCTGCCCACGGGACAGAAGAACAAAGAGGAACTTGCTTAAAAGTTCATAGCCTTGGAACAGGCCATTCACCCCAAAATCCATGTGATCAGGATTGTACAAAGTACCACAGAACCCAGCAAGGCCGAGTCAAGAGTATAAGGCACAGCAGGTGGGAGGGGAACAACGGCCCTGGTCCGCCAGATCTCTGGGTCCACGGAGGTAGCCCAATTGGCACCCCCAGCCGCCAAAGGAGGACAACTCTCCTGTTTGACTTCTTGCTCCAGGATCAGACTGGGGGCACTGAAAGGGATTTGTCACCACAGTTGTGGCCAAGGACAACTCTGTGTGAGTATCATCCCCGTAAACACGTAAGGAACACCAACTGTAGAATTGTTGACACTGTGCCTCCTTACTCTGACAATGGACCTCTTGTTGGCGCTCCTCTGTCATGGTGGCCAGGAACTCTTGGTACTCTTCTTTAGTAATGAGGCGGGAGTAGTTGTTGTAAAAGCCATAATGCCCGATCCTCTTCTTACCCTCCCTACTTATGGTCAAGAGGTGGGGAAATGTGAGATTAGGCTGATTGACCACAAATGATCAGACTAATCATTGTACGCAGGTCATTATCATTTACACACTGTACTATCACTAGGCTGATACTCTATTAAGTGTAGTAATTAAACACTGTATAATCACCAATATATTATAATGGATCTGGCAGTTATACACTGTATAATCACTAATATATTATAATGGATATGGCAGTTATACACTGTATAGTTGTTAGTTTATTAGGATAGATGCAACAATTATACGCCGTATTATCACTGATTATCATTCCAATGGGTTATATTATATGCTGTATAATTACTAGTTTATCATAATTGATACGGCTATTATACACTGTATAAACATTAGCCAATATAGTGGTTATAATTGATTACACAGCGTTTAATCACTAAATCATCAACTGTATATTGCCCATACTATCCTGCTGGATGTTGTATCAACTCAGCTCCACCCATCCTGATTGTGTTTATGAATGTATCAAACAATTGATGTGCATATGTCAAGGAAATACTGAGTTTGGGTCAGTATTACACGGTGTATAATCAAGTTTCTTATTGGTTTGGGTCAGCATTACATGGCAGATACTCCACAGGTTGATACTGGATTGAGTCTGCTATTACATAGCATATAATCCCCAATTCAACCTGTTGCATTAATAATCAGAAGGCTTGCCAGCCAGAAAAGGATCACTGATTAAGCCCTACAAATGGAATACTGGAATTCTACCTTCCAATGTAGGAGGGCTGAACAGGGACAATTTCTAAGCATCAACTAAATATGGCAAAGTTTCACAGCACAATAATATGTGTGTAAGATACAGCCAATCAATAAATGACAGTAGGCTAGCTCAAAAAGAGTGTAGGCTGTAGCTGAAGTGCCATGTACGCCTGCTAAGGCCAGTAGCAGCACATGTGCCAAGGACAGCCAATCAGGATGGGCGCAGTCAGCAAAGATAGACCTATTGCAAAGGTAGCCACTGAGAAATATCTGAAAAGGACAAGAACAAGGGTTGTTGCAGTATATATTTTATACAGAAGCCTGAAAGGTTAACAACAAGTTATTAGTTACACCTGGATAGATTGCAGCTGCTGGCTAGATTGTACTCCAGCTTCAATAAATGTAATTATCTTTAAAGTTCTATTCTATTGTAGTCTGTAGTGCTCTTGCATAGGATTAGGTAGAGTACATTGGCAAGGCTAACATCTATCTGTAGCTTTGAATATACCAGCAAAAACCAAAGTTGCTCAACACTAGATAAACAGGGGGAGTGTCACAAATAACAAACTCCTGCTAATTATGCTCATGGGAAAATCTCAACTACAGGATTCAACCCCAAAACCCAGCAGGCCGCCTGCCCCCAGGACCAGTGCCTGGCTGCCTGCAGTTTCCTGGACTTGAACCAAAGCGGTATTTGACTTTTGGGGGGCCTCATGAGTTTAGATGAACAAGAATTACTTGTATCAAGGTCTCTCACTCCAAAGGTTCATGTTAACCTGACAAATGAGAGTGCAGGTCAAGCCAAGGATACTGAAAAAACTTGGGCCACTGCATCAGAGGAAGAAAAGAAACTTCCTGTGGAACGCAGACCACCCAAGAATGACCCCCTGTAACCCAAAAGGGAAATTTAAGTCTTCTCAGTTCAAGCCATCCAATGAAATATCTCTTGCAATGGATGCCACTGAGTGCTAAAAACCCCTGGTAGACGGTATTATCAGGCCTGAAGGAATTTTAAAAGCTTCTACATGGCAGATGGGTATACTTATACCCTGGGCCGCCAGGAAGTTGCCCATTATCATTCTTGCAATAAAGTGACATGAACCTTTGGTTTAACCAGGTTATTCAAATTTGATTTTAGTTCTATTTTATTTGTGTTCTACCTCCTGTGGTTCTTTACCTCACACCCAACAACCCCAAGAAACTGCGGACCAACCACCTGGAATATATTGTCCACCAGGAGCTCCCTTTGGCCTGGTATATTTCACAGAATACTCACCTAAACCAGCGTATTTGGAATTCACCCTTTGAGGAAATACTAATCTACAACCCAGAAGCCAGAAATATAGAAAACAAACCCATTGGTAGAGAAGAAACTTGGGTCATCATACCTCCCATGCTGTTCTGTGACAAGTACAACAACCTGCTTGCTTATCTAGTTCCAATGACACCACTTCTCACCCTGTGGCCCAACTGACCTCAGGAATCTGTTAAAACTAATGAATCCACCTCCACACAGATATTTGGGGTGATGTACATCACACTCACCAGCCTGATTGATTCAATGATGCCTTCTAGCAGCTCTGGGCTCTTCTGGGCAAGTTGTTATCTTATATTGTAAAGTTAGCCCCAATCTTGTGGTAGGCCCTTACCGCAGGCCATCCGCCTGTAAGTTCTCAAGACCCCCCACAGGCTGGATACCTGACATTATGACAATCTACCTTAACCACAATAACCTGGGCCCCAAGATGTTGATAAGTCTTGAGGCATCTTCTATGTTATTCTCATTGATTTCAGCTTACTATGCCTACAAGATAGTTATCAACTTAATTGCATCAGCAATTAGACACCAATGCAGTACAGAACCAAAGCACCCTTGCTTGGTGTCAAGAAGACCAAGACCCCAAACTTGCAAGTCCAGAATTCTATAGTCAACCAATCTATAACCAAGGTGGACATGCCACAGATGGGAAAGCTCACCTTGGAAGAAGCCTGCAGAGCTATGTCAGTCCTCTGTCTCCATTTTCAGGCCATGAAAACTCTTACTGCAACAATACAGAGAAGGTCCTTGGTGTGGCCCCCATGCTCTCTGGCAATGCCCTAAACTGGTTTGGTAAGGCCACCACTGAAGTTTTTGAGTTCTGCCTAGACTACTCTCAATTCAAAAGCAAACTGATGGCTACTGGCAACAACCAAGACACCCACCACCAGTCCTCATCAACTTACTGGACATTAAACAAGGATTCTGTACCTTACAAGCATATACCAACAAGTTTCTTAAACTGAAATCTTGAACCCAACTTAAAGACTTTTTATCTGCCATCCTGTACCACCAAGGATCCTGCCCTGCCTTGAAAGAACTCTTCAAGCACCATCTCCCCGTGCTTGGAATAGATGATTTACTTCTCTTGTGCAGAGGATTGAGACGTAACCAAGAAGGCGCCCCCCTGCCACTCAGCGCAATAACTGTGCCCAGACACCCAGCAGACAAGAAATGTCCCCAAAGAACTACAACATCACTACTGTGAAGAGTTGTGTTTCTACTGCCACAAACCTGGCCACCTCACTAAGGCTTGCCCCCAAAAAAGTGATCCTACAGTATCCCTAACACAAATAAACACCTTCATCCAGTCTTACAAATTTATCTAAGTCAAAGTGAACACACCAGCAACATCCCAGTTTGTTGAGGCATTCATTGATACAGGAGCTGAAGAAAGCTTTATCACCACCACTCTTGTAAAATACTAGGACTAAAGGCTGCCACCAAAAGCGTTAAGAGGATCATGGGGAATAGCTTCCATGACCTGGGGTTCAGGTGTGAAACTGAGTTGCCGCTAAGAATTGGTCAGAACATCTACCCAGCGCTCCACATCATCCTGAATGGACTTCCTCACCCATTGATCCTGAGAGACTCCTTGCCCCAGAGGCATGGTGCCATCCTGAATTTATGTGATCAAACAGTTGCCTAAAAACAGGCTAACTCTTGTGATGTAGCGCTGTTCCAGCTGGGTCCAACCAAAGGAAACCCCAGCACACTGTTGACCCTGAAAATGAAACCCAGCATGGGAGCCCTACCTGCTCTGCTAGAGAATGTCACGGCCCATACCAGAGTCTGGCTGGACTCCCACAGGGGAGGCAGGCAGGACCTGGAAGTCCATGTAAAAAATAGGTGCAATTATGATCAGGTAGTTGACTTCAGTAGCTAGGGGATGTCAACTCCCAGTATGAGGCACAACCTGGTTGGTCAGCCCCAATAATGTGATTTAGACAAAACCCAACTTGCTGAAGTCCTGGGAAGGAGTCACAGTTGGCAGGCAGAGTATGAGGAATCTCCAGCATGAAGGGCAAAATGATCACTCTTGGTGGCCAGGAGGGAGAAGATATGTGAGGTTGTAAAGTGTAGTGGAATCACAAATAAATGCAAAAAGAATAGTTATATTGGTGCAAAAATAGATAGTTCTTGCAAGAAAATAATAGATCCTGAGCATAAAGTTGTTTATTTTTAAGATTTCAACAGTGAGGAGACCTTTTCCTCCTCCCTACTTACGCTTACTGATAATTTTGTGGCCTTTTGTGCCACCAGAGATCTGATGGCATCAAATCAGTTAAACTTATATTTTGACCATAATTTGCGTACTTGGGCATGGAGGTGGATAGTCATTGGTTGGTATAGCAGGAACCTTTCTTGGGCTGCAGCAAGCCAAACTTCCACCGCTATTTATAGAACCTGTGTGCAATCAAGCGCCTGATTGTGCAATTGAACAATCACGCTCCCAATATATTGTTTCTCAATAATTAAGAGGGCCAAAATTGTTAATGTGATCAAAGCCAGGGATTTGAGGCTTGTGTGCCTTGTGAATCCTGAGACATTTGTTAATTAAAAGTAGGTTCTTTGCTCTGGGAGACAATTGGTGAAGGTTTCCAGGCTGCGGATAGTTTGGCCTCTAAGAAGGCCAGCTGGTTGTCCGGGGCATTCTGGGCCCTGACATCATCCCCAACCATAGTTGAGCTTGCAGAAAACAACTCTTTATTCCAAGAATTTTATTCCTCTAGCAGAGTAGCAGCATTATCAAGGTTGGATTCTGGTTCCCAAGTATTCACTTATTGAGTTACTCTTTTCATTTGTCCAGAAAATGGGGTTTTTGGTATCAGACTTTGTGTCCCAGGATGGCTTTGACCTCGTGTTCTAGGAAGCTTTCTACTTTGAAGGGAGGGGAGCTGTTCTCACTATCTGGTGCAGGAAGAAAGTCTTTTCTTTTTTGGTAAAAAGATATGGTGAAATACATCATGAATCTTCAATCTGGGGGAAGTTCTAATTGGTACGCTACAACACCAATATGCTGTAAGACCTTGTAAAGTCCTATTTGTCTGGGACCCAAGCTAGCGCACAGGGAAGTGGGTTTGATGTTCTTTGCGCTGAGGTACACAAGGTCTCCTACTTCAATTGGAGGACCAGGGCTTTGTTTCTTGTCAGAAAAGTCCTTGTATACTTGTACTGCTCTTCTCAAGTTCTGGGCACATTTTTCTTGGCACATGTGGATGTTGCTGACCCAATCACGTCCATCTGGGTTGTCTGATTCCTCTGTGGGAGGAGCGTCCCATGTGGGGTTGAATCTGTAGTATGATTTGAAAGAGGATATACCAATGGAGCTGTGGTTGTGGTTGTTGTACACAAACTGATCCATTGGCAGGTGTGTTACCCAGTTGTTATGTTCCAAGTTTATGTAGCATTGTAAGTACTGTTCAAGGACCTGGTTTACGCTTCAGTCTGCCTGCTGCTCTGAGGATGATATGCCGTAGACAACAATCTTTTTATTCAAAAGTCCTTTAGGATTTGGCCCAAAACTTGGAGGTAAATTGGGGGCCTCTATCTGAGACTGCTTCTTATGGGAGTCTGTAGTTCATGAATACTTGGTTCCTGAATAGAGTGGCTTTTTCCTTTGTAGTTACTTTGGTTGTTGTTGGTATGAAGTGAGCCATTTTGGTGAAACAATTGAAAATTACAAAGATGGCATCAAATCCTTTTTAAATTATGCAGTTCCACAATGTAGTCCATGGATACTGACTTCCATGGATCTTCTGCAATCTGGAGGGGTTGTAGTAATACTTCTGGATTTCCTTGCTTAGGCTTGGTATGTCCACATTTCTTGCAACCACTGAGGTATCCTTCAATTTCTGGCTTCATCCTGGGCCACGCTTTAGATTCTCTGGACTCCTTTGAGAGTCTTTGTACGCCTAGGGTGTCCTGACATGGGAGAGTTGTGCTATTCCTTCTTTATCTCTAATTGTAGTTGATCTTCTGGTACATAGGTGCGTCCATGTAGCTGTAGGGTGTTTACCATGTAAGGAGTAACCTGTTTGGTAGTATCAACTGTTGATATCTTTCTTTAAGTCTTCCATGATAGAGATGCAGTGCTGGTCTATGATCTAAGCTAGTTGAATTGCTTCCTTTCTACTGGCTAGTCCCAGGAATAGGAGCATTGTCTCAATAATGTTTGAAACAGCAAGGATTTAATGTTAAATTCTTCATCTCTTTGGCTTAGGGAATCAGGTACAATTTTAATCTTTCCAGGTTTATAGCTGATTGATAAGTCTAAATCTTCTAGGAATAGGGCCCACCTAGCTTGACGCTGATTTAGTTGTTGCAGTTTAAAGAAGTATGTCAGGTTCCTGTGATTGGTCATGATTCTCACTGGATGGTTGGCGTCACACAAGTATCTTCTTCAATGTTTCAAGGACTGGATGATAGCAAGCATCTCTTCTTTATAAATGGGGTAGTTCAACTCAGGCGGAGTAAAACTCCTTGAGTAGTAAGCTACAGGGTGCAGCTTACTATTATGCCCCTCCTGAAGCAACACCCCCCAATGCAAAGTCATAAGTGTCTGTCTCCACAATGAAGGTTTTATTTTAAACAGGCATTGTCAAGACAGGGGTGGACACAAAGGTTTTCTTTAGCAACTCAAAGGCAGATCTGGCGGTGTCATCCCACACAAAGGGGTGTTTCTTGGAGGTAAGGCGGGTCAAGGGCAAGCAAATCAAAGAAAAATTTTGGACAAATTTCCAGTAGAAGTTTGGCAAGCCCAGGAAACTTCTGACCTCCTTGTGGTTCTTAGGTTCAGGCCATGACTTCACAGCCTCTATTTTGTCAAGTGTCATAGAAAATCCTCCTTTCAGTACATTGTACCCCAAGAACTTTACTTTCTCTTGGAAAAATTCACATTTTTGGAGTTTAACAAAGAGTCTGTGTTTCTTGAAGCGTTGTAGGACAGCTTGAAGGTGTTTGACATGTTCTTCAGGGGTGCAGCTGTAGATAAGGATATCATCTTAGTAGGCTATACAACACTGGTCCTTGAGTCCTCCCAAGACCACGCCCACCATAGTTTGAAAGATGCTAGGTGTGTTGCACAACCCAAATGGCATAACCAGGTATTCATAGAGGCCTTGTCTGGTCTTGAAGGCGGTCTTCTATTTGTCACCAGACCTGATCCAGATCTGGTTAAAGGCATCCCTCAAATCAACCTTTGAGAAGATATTGGCTCCTGAAAGCTGATCTTAGATATCTTTGGCATTGGGGACATGGAATCTGTTTTTAACAGTGATGCTGTTTAGGTCCTGGTAGTTGACGCAAGGACGTAGGTTGCTGCCCTTCTTTTTAACAAACAGTAAGGGGGATGAACAAGGAGATTTAGAGACGTGTATATATCCCTTCTTCAACATCTTGTCCAAGTACTCTCTCAAGGAAACTTTTTCCTTCATGCTACAACTGTAGACAGGTCCATTCTTTAGTTGGGTTTCTGGGAGGAGATCAATGGTGTTGTCAAACTGAATGTGTTTAAGCAAGGCAATGGATTCTTCTTCTGAGAAGACAGACTCCCAAGGCTTCAAATTTTTTTTGGATATAAGCTTTTCAAGATTCCATGGCAATGTTGTTTAGGTCAGGGGTCTGTTGAGAGTTCAAGCATGGAACCTCTAAGGTTTGGCTCTCATGAGTGACAGTCACCTGATGGTTCTTATAGTTTAAGTTCAATTGGTGGTCAACCCACCATTAAAAACCTATCACTACAGGTTTGGGAAGCTTCTCCATGACGTAGAATCTAGTGGTCAGGAGTTTCCCATTTAACTTCAGGGAGGCGGACTCTTTGCATTTGTGGGACAAGTATGTTGTCTTGTTTCCCAAGGTTATCAGTTGGGAATTTCCCTGGATTGGTACACCCAGTCTCTCAGCTAGGCTATGTTTCATGTTGTTGAGGGTTGCCCCACTGTTTAGGAGAGCTACAGTGTTCACCTCATGGTCATGGTAACATAATGTAGTGTCAATGATAGGATAAGACTGTGAAGCATTATTTATTGCTGAAATGGTGGCCTCTTGGGTTCTTTTGGAGCAGCAAGTCCAATCCTTGGATAAGTGACCACTCTGGTGGCAATGTAAGCATAGCCCACTTCTGATGTGGTGTTGGTACTCTTCTGGGGTCATGTTCAGACAGTGCCTACTAGCACCAGGGGTTTGGTTGTTCTGAGGCTGACCAGCGTGGTATACTTGTAGCTGGCTGAAGTATATGCCTCTGGAAATATCCAGGAGCTTGTCTTTAGGGAGGTTACATCAGTGGTGTCTCATTAGGCTGGCTTGGTGTGGGTTCAGACTTTTTCTGAAATGCAATCCTGACATGTTATCAGGAATCTTGGCAGCTTCTGCCAGGTGTAGGAATTGTTGTATGTAGGTCTCCAGATTGTCCCTTCCTTGGTTCAGGCATATGAGCCCCATGTAGGCTTGGATCTTGGCCCCAGCAGGGGTGGTTGCAGAGTTCATTCTCTCCAGTAATTAGTTGTAGGAGAGTATGAGATCTGGTTTTTCCTCTAGGCTGGTCAAGAAGTTTTCTCTGGCATCATCCTTCAGTTAGGCAGCCACCACCATAACCTTCTGAGTGTTGTCTCTGAAGTTCTTAGGGTGGGCACAAAACAGGGCGTTTATCATGATCATTCCTTTTCTAAAACCAGCAAAGTCCATTTTTGGCAGGTCAGGAAAGTTTGTAGGGGCAGAAGTTTTTTGGTTCAAGGTGGAGATTATCACAGTCTGAACCTGGGATGGCTTGGCAACAACTCCTTCTTGGCTTTTGTTTGTTTCTTGGAGATTTACCATCTTAGGTAGTAAGTTAAGGTCAAAAATAAAAGCATACAAGATGCCCCTATAATCAAAGAAGAATATGGGCTCAGGATTACTAGTTTGGTTATGGTTGACATACTGTCACAGCCCATACCATAGTCTGACTGGACTCCCATAGGGGAGGCAGGCTGGACTGGAAGGCCATATATACAATAAGCTATTCTAACCAGGTAGTTGACTGCAGTAGCTAGGGGGCGCCAACTCCCAGTATGGGACACAGGCTGGTTGGCCAGCCCCAATACTGTGATAAAGAAAAAACCCAACTTACTGAAGTCCTGGGCAGGAGGCACAGTTGGCAGGCAGAGTATGAGGAATCTCCAGCATGAAGGGCAAAATGATCACTCTTGGTGGACAGGAGGGAGAAGATGTGTGAGGTTGTAAAGTGTAGTGGAATCAAAAATAAAATGCAAAAAGAATAGTTATATTGGTGCAAAAATAAATAGTTCTTGCAAGAAAATAATGGATCCTGAGCATAAAGTTGTTTATTTTTAATATGTCAACAGTGAGGAGGCCTTTTCCTCCTCCCTACTTACACTTACTGATAATTTTGTGGCCTTTTGTGCCACCAGAGATCTGATGGCATCAATTTCAGTTAAAATTACAATTTAGACTGTAATTTGCGTACTTGGGCATGGAGGTGGATGGTCATTGATTGGTAAAACAGGAACCTTGCTTGGGCTGCAGCAAGCCAAACCGCCACTGCTATTTATAGAACCCGCGTGCAATCAAGCACCTGCTTGTGCAATTGAAAAATACCGCTCCCAATGCATTGTTTCCCAATAATTAAGAGGGCCAAAATTGTTAATGTGATCAAAGCCAGGGATTTGAGGCTTGTGTGCCTTGTGAATCCTGGGCCATTTGTTTATTAAAAGGAGGGATTTCTTGCCCTAGGAGACAGTTGGTGAAGGTGTCCGGGCTGCAGGTAGTTTGGCCTCTAAGAAGGCCAGCTGGTTATCCAGGGCATTCTGGGCCCTGACAGTGAAGTGGAATCATGTCCTCAGCAAGGAAGCAGCAACCCAACTCCCCAACCACTTAATCTACAACCACGCCATAGACCTTTTACCAGGAACCCAACCACATCATGGCCCCATCTACAGCTGCAACTATTTTGAACAAGTAGCCCTGAAGACATACCTAGAGGACATGACAAAAAAAGGATTCATCCAGGTGTCAAAGGCCCTTTGCTTGTCACCCATGCTGCTTGTAGGGAAGAAGGATGACAGAATGTGTCCCTGCGTGAACTACCAGAAACTGAATGACATTACAGTGAAGGACCACTATCCCATTCCCAATGCTGACAACTTCTGTGACGTACTGACTGGAGCCCAGGTGTACTCAAAAATTGACCTGAGAGACGCCTTCAACCAGATCAGAATCAAAGAAGCAGACAAATACAAGATGGCTTTCAAAATCAGATATGGATTGTATGAATACCTAGTTATGCTGTTTGGCTTGTGCAACGCCCCCAGTACTTTCCAAAGGATGATCAACTCTGTCCTAGGCAAGTACCTCAACCAATTATGTGTTGTGTATTTAGACGGCATCTTCATATACATCAAGTCACACAAGGAACACCTCCAACATCTTGACCATATACCGGAGAAACTCTCACAGGTCAACTTACACGCCAAGCTGAAGAAGTGTGAATTCTTTCAGTCTGAAGTCAAATTCCTGGGTTACATTGTAAAGACTGGAGGATTTGAAATGGCTCAGGAATGGTGGACACTGTAACTTCCTGGCCTATCCCCACGTGCTGGAAAGATTTCAGAAGTTTCCTGAGGTTAGCAAACTACTGCAAAGACTTCAAAAAAATTTCCTCTATAACACTTCCACTGACCAGGCTCTGCTCATACAAGGTCCAGTTTTTCTGGACTGAAAAATGCACCTATGCGTTTGAGAGCCTGAAAAAGGCCTTCACATCTGCCCCTGTCCTTGCCATGCCTGATCCATCTAAACCTTTTGTGCTTGAGACAGATGCGTCTGACTTTGCGGTGGGTGGGGTCTTTCTTCAGGAAGGAGGGAATAGTATGCTACATCCTGAAGCATATTACTCCAAGAAGATGCTGCCTGTGGAAGGGAACTGTCCAATTTACAACAAAGAGATGCTAGCCATTATAAAGACCCTGAAACATTGGCGCCGGTACCTCTGTGGCGCTGAATTCCTAGTAAAGGCCCTGACAGACCACAAGAACTTAGTTTGCCTCTTCAAACCATGCCAGCTGAACCAAAAACAAGCAAGATGGGCCTTAGTACTGGCTGACTACACCTTGACCATAGACTACAAGCCAGGAAAAGTGAACATGATACCAGACGCCTTGAGCAGAAGAGCTGACCTGATTCCCTCCTCCACAGAAATCAAGGACTGCAATACCCATACACTACTAGATCCTGCCAGCCTAGGGATACAACTGAATTACTTGAAGATTGCCGCCAGCCTAGGGATACAACTGAATTACTTGAAGATTGCTGCCAGCAAATCCAACGTGATAAGAGCCCAGAAACAAGACACCTATTCAACCAAACTAGTCAAAGCCCTGACAAAGGACCTGGATTGCCTCACTCAAAGAAAGGATACTCTCTGAAAGGCGCTACCCTGCTGCTCCACAACAGAATCTACGTACCCAAAGGCCCAACCCAAACAAACATATTGATTGTCCACCACAATTCAGAGATGGCCGGCCAAACTGATAGACACAAATCCCTCTTAAGCATCAAGTGGAACTGCACATGGCCAGGCATGGGCAAGGAAGTAGCTGCCTACATCAATGGTTGCAAAACCTGTGGAAAAACCAAGACGTGTTGCTCAAAACCAGAAGGATTACTAAGGCCTCTGAACATCCCTGCTGGACCCTGGAAGTCAGTATCAATGGACTATATAGTGGAACTTGCCCCCTCAAAATCCTTTGACACAATCCTAGTAATGGACAATTATTTCACCAAAATGGCTTACTTCCTTCCAATCACTACCCATTGTACAGCAGCTGAGACTTCCAGACATTTTCACAACCACATATTGATGCAACACGGCACATTGGAAGAAATCATCACCAATTGAGGACACCAGTTTACCTCCCACTATTGGACCCAAGTGATGAAGGATCTTGGTACAAACGCTGTGTGTCAATCTCCTATCACCCACAAATGAATGGACAAACTGAACGGTTCAACCAAATCCTGGAACAATACCTCCAATGCTACGCCAATACAGACCAAGACAGCTGGGTAAGATGCTACCCTTGGCACAATACACCTATAACAGCAAAGATCACACATCCACAGGTATGTCCCCCTTCAGGGCCAACTACGGTTGTGATGCCAGAAAATAGCACTCTAAGGTGAAAACTCCTATGTGCACTACCTAAGGTGCACTATCCACAGTACATCATCTTATGTGCACTATCCAAGGTGCACTACCTAATGTTCACAGGTATCAGATCTTCTATTCTGATGATGGAACCCACTCATCTGATAGTTGAACCTCTTGAAACCTCTGGATTCTCTTATGCTACAAATGCTATGTGTGCCTGATACTCTTGATCATACATTATCAATTCATTTCCCTTAAGCTGATTCCCTACTTTCATCCAAGTACACAATGATACATATATAAGTCCTCATAATTCACAATAAATAAGACCCTTTTGACCCTTTGACTCACTTTTGACATATATTGCGCTTTGCACTTGGCTGGACATTTCTACTGTTTAGATAGTGTTTTTTAACCAGGTCCTTCCTCTGGAAGCCCCTGCTATTCTTGTTGCAGAGACCAAATGTAACAGGAAGGCCCCCCTGCTATACCAGCACCCCTACCAGGCTAGTGTCCTAGGCCTGACCACAAGTGCTTTTCCCTCCTTCTCCTATTGTGGACTTAGGAAACCCTGGTATAAACCTGCCACCTCCCATTCTTCTGATAGAAAGAGCAAGGTCCAGACAGTCCTGTCTGTTCCTTCATAACTTATGTTATAGAATACCATTATTGCTATGAGTTAACTGTACTGTGGTATGTACTATAGATGCTCTACCAATATCTTAACAGATATAGATTACTGTATTCCTAAGATAGTTTTGAACTGCAGTAGGTGCTATAACCTATCTGTGTTCCTTGTCAGAACACACCCTCCTGCCTCTATTCTCCACCCTCCTATCAGGTATATGAGACAGACCCCCTGTCTGCCTCCTCTCATAAGTGCTATTGATTAACACCTCCCCTCTCACCGCCTGCTAAATCCTTCTGGTAAGGACTCCCTTGAGTTGATCTTAGAGGCCCTTTAGAAAAGTACCACAACAATCTTGACCCCTCCTAGGACCCCTCTTATTACAGTAGAAAACCAAATGGAAGGGATAGCGTGCCCTTGTAAAACCCGAAATCAGCAAAGAACTGCAGCCAAACCCCTGAAAGAAATAGACAACTTAAATGCTGTCATAGACAAAAAAATGGGTCAAAGCTGGGGTTGCTCAAATAGCCCTGGAAAATCTGGAACTTTCCTGATTTTTGCCCAAATAATTATGACAAGTTGGACATGCACCATTCATTGTCTATGACAGCTGCACTTAACCTGTGGGTCATCAATTTTTTTTGAATTATGACGTCATTGACTTGAATTCTAATGCAGGACCACCAACTGCTGAAAATATTCTTGCCAGCCAATCATAAGCCGCGGAATCCCCTCCTGCCCCATCCTGAACTCCCTTAAGACTTCCACATTTCCCCTCTAGAAACTTGTTTCTATATAGCTTATTATCATTCAAATAAAAGAAAGTTTCCCAAAAAATATGTTGGCTCATCTGGGGCTGTTTGCCCCTGTCTTAGAGAAACTAGCCTCTATGACAGTCAAGGTTGCCATCAATTCCATGTTGGCATCTTGGCCTGCTCTCTATACATTACCACCTTTTGATTCATCTTCTAATTTACCCTTACAAATCACTCTGACCGCAACAATTTTGCTATCCATCTTCTGCTACACCAATGCTGGATCCAAAATGCTGGAGCCGTCCTCTAGAATTGGTATCCTGTTGCTCAAGCAACTCACAATCTGTCTTCTATATCCTCATTTTTTGTCCTTGAATCATGCTACCTATCACTTCACTCTAACACCTCTATTAACAGCAAGGAGCATAATACTGCAGGACAAACCTGGATTGAACAAATACATGCCACCCAAGAAACCTGCCTTAGAAACCTAACCCGCGCCGTCAAGACCTACAAGGTATTTGCTGACAAGAAAAAGATCCCTAGGAGACCTCTAGAGATAGGCAACAAAGTTTACATTGACTCACAGAGCCTCCGCTTACATGTGTCCAGTAGGAAGTTAGCTCACTGCCGCTGCGGCCCTTACAAGATTGTAAAGCAAATAGGAGAAGTGGCATACAAGCTAGAGCTGCCGCCTACTTGGAAAATCCACAATGTCTTCCATCTATCATTGCTATCCAAGAAAGAAGGAACCACCCTTCCCCACCAGAAGATCAAGTCCAATCCCCTGCCCATTCAGGAGGGGCGCACAAATGAATATGAGGTTGAATACATCCACAGAAACTACCTCCATTACAAGACTCCCCAGTACTATGTCAAATGAGTAGGTTATCCCACCCCCCAAAGAGAGCACCTGGAAACTGTCTCCAACCTGCCCAACGCTCACAGAGCCATACAGCAAAACCTGGAAAAAATGGCAAATAAGAAGGAGAGCGCCAGGAGAGAAGGGGATGATGTCACAAGTGACACATTTCTGTTGACAATGCATGTGGGAAACCCTCAACTATGGGATTTGAACCCCAAAACCCTGCAGACTGCCAGTCTGCAGTTTCCTGGACTTGAACCAGAGTAGGATTCAACTTTGGGGAATCTCCTGTTTTAAAATAAACAATAATTACTTGTATCAAGGCCTCCCACACCAAAGGTTCCTGTTAACTTGACCAATGAGAGCGCAGGCCAAGCCAAGGATCCTGAAATAACTTGGGCCACCACATCAGGGGAAGCAAAGAAACTTCCTGTGAAACACGGGCCACCCAAGGATGACCAACCCTGCAACCCAAAAGGGAATTTAAAGTCTTCTCAGTTCAAGCCATCCAATGAAATATCTCCTATAATGGATTCCACCAAGGGCTGCAAACCCCTGGTAGAAGGTATCATCAGGCCCAAAGGAAATTGTAAAATTTTCTTCATGGCAGATGGGTATACTTATACCCTAGGCTGCCAGGAAGTTGTCCAATGCCATTCTTGCAATAAATTGATATGAACCTTTGGTTTAACCAGGTTATTCAAATTTGATTTTAGTTCTATTTTATTTGTGTTCTACCTCCTGTGGTTTCATACCTCACACCTAATAACTCCAAGAAACTGCAGACCAACCACCCAAACTATATTGTCCACCAGGAGCTCCCTTTGGCCCAGTATATTTCACCAAATACCCACCTAACCTGGGGTATTTGGAATTCGTCATTGAGGAGATCCTAATCTACAACCCTGAGGCAAGAACTAGAGAGACTAAGACTGTTTACAGGGAAGGCCACAAAATTACTATACCTCCCCTGCTATTCTGCAACAAGTAAAACTACCTGCCTGTGTATTTGGTCCCAATGACTCCGCCTCTCACCCTGCAGTCCAACCACCCGCAAGAATCTGATGCTGCCAATGAATCCACTTCCACTCAGATATTTGGAATGATGTACATCACTCTTACTGGCTTGATAGATTCTATGATACCTGCCAGCGGCCCCTGGGATCTTCTGGGCAAATTTTTATCTTGTGGTGGGCCTGTCCCGCGGAACCTGCAGCTGTCTGCCGGTAAGTTCTCAAGACTCCCCCACAGGCTGGATCCCTGACAGGGAGAAAATTGTGGTAAGCAGTAGCAATAAGGAGAAGAAGAACTAGGTAAAGGCTATCAGAAAAGACTAGAAACAGAGAAGAAGAAGAGATAAGAGATAAGAGAATTAAAAGAATTAAGAATTACAAAGAATTAAAAAGAAGTAATAAAGGAAATAATAAAATAGAAAGGATTAATAAAATAAAATGGAATCAAAAGAAATTAATAAAAGAAAATTTAAGATTCCATAAAGAATTTAAAAAGAGTTGATTGAAAAAGAGGAGGGGGAAGTAGACAGAAACGGCACAGGGAAACTCTGAAGACAAAGATTGGAATTTTACTGGGGAATTAAGAGGAGCATAAAGCAAGCAATAGTCAGGTTCAAGTTTCTCCAAGGGGAAAGAACACAGGTAAACACAAAGAAACATGGAAGAAATTAAGGTACAAGAACTCATTAAGTAAAACATAGGCAGAAACGTTTAAATTGACCCAGCAAAACATGACAGGAATTACAGGGAAACCATTTGAAACCCAGAGCCATGGTTTTTCCAAATAAGAGGACAATGGGTTCAAACCAGGGTCAGTAGTGGGTCATCTGGAGAAATTTTTAGGAAAAACAGGCCAATACAGACACCTGACTTGCTGCAGGCCAAAGCCTGTTTGATAAATGTTTTCCTTTGGTTAAACTGAAGGGGAAAAGCCTAAAAATTAAGAGATTTTGCATAAAAATCCCTCTAATTGGCTGAGGTAAGTGAAGTAGTTTAATTTATTATATAGCAAGAAAAACTTCATAGTTTAAGCCTGGAAAGGTAAAGAGTCAGAAGGAAAAAGACAGGAAACAATGAGCTATTTAAGAGGAAACATCCTGAAACAAGGGGATACAGTGGATTTCCAAAGCAATAAGCCAG
The DNA here is from genome assembly GCA_014839935.2 of Entomophthora muscae. NCBI lineage: Eukaryota > Fungi > Entomophthoromycota > Entomophthoromycetes > Entomophthorales > Entomophthoraceae > Entomophthora > Entomophthora muscae. The sequence continues at coordinate 124,480 of QTSX02000115.1, forward strand.
TACAAGAAGTCCAAGACATAGGAGCAGGAGCCCAGGTAAGAGGGATCCAGGTCAAACCAGTCAAACTTACCATTCTCATTTCTGGCTGACTATTTTTAAAAGAACCTTCCTGGGACAAAGCTTCAGCAAGCTTTACCTCCAAAGAGACAATTTTCTGTGATAACACCTTATTGTCATCATGCCATTGGGCCATTATTTCCACACTTTTATCTTCTCTTGACTTGAGAGCCTCAATCTCTTGTTGGCAGTGTTTTTCACCTGTTTCAAGATCTCATTAACCCCTACTAGCAAGCTCTATAATCCCAGACATAGATATGATTTCCTTGTGCTGTGGTTACCTCCTTAAAAAAACAATCCAAATTTAACTCCTCAAAAGCCACTTTAACTTCAGCTAATGATTCCTTAGGCAAAGTCTTTGTGACCTCAAGACTCTCCCAGGCCTCCTCCAGGGAGCCTTCAGGGATCTCTTTTCTGGTGGTAGAAGTCTTTACTCTAAGGACTCAAAACTTTTCTCTTTCAAATAATAATTGAGAAGACATGATAATTGAAAAGGATTAAGGGAAAGCTTCAAATTTGACAAAATATATTTTATTAATGTTGCTGTTTTCACTTATATACTGTAAATTCAGAACCTGAACGTAAAAATGTGGGATTGTCAAATCCTTGGTTCAAATTTCAAATCACTTTTGCAGGCAACTCAGCTGAGTGAAAAATAAAATATTTAATAAAAACAAACATTTAATTTGACTTTTTTTGATTTATTTAAATTGGCAAATTTTGAATCCCTTGAGCAGATAACTCAACTAACAAAAGACAAAACCCAGCAAACAAATGCAGGATACATGAATCAGAAATGCAGGATTCTAATATACAATTTGAGATTTCCTGTATTTCAAACAAATCATAGACATCATGTAAAACTTAACAAATCTGAAATTGTGGGATTGTCAAATACAAGAACCAAGTTTCAAATCATAATTGTGAGGAATTTGAAATAAATATAATTTATGGGTGTCTCAAAAAAGATGCTAAATGATCTAGAGTGGATTTATGCTGATTCTTTTAGAAATCATAGGCATTCTCAAAAATCACCCTATTCCATTTTAGTATGGCTAAAATTTAGATCATAATATTCATAAAATTAACATATTTAAATAAAATTGACTAAAATATACATTCCTTTTCTTGAGTTTAAAATTTTAATAAAAACTTTTTATGTCTTCTTTTAATAACAACCAAGTCAATGAGCTTTTCCCTGGGCTTGACAAAATCATGCAGGGCTACACAGGGTCTCTTAACGGTAAAGCCTCTGTCTATGGCCACTCCCAACCCACAGGCCCCTCTACAAGCCCCACCCAGGAGTTTGTTCTTTCTCCTGTAACTTCCAGCATGGCCCTGTTTGCCCACCATGCACAGGCAGCTACCAACCCAAAGCCCTTATCAGCAATGGCATCTGGAACCAGCCATTTTAGCCATGGGGTCACCCAGAGAGCCCAGGACCCCAAAACAGCCAATCAGATGGCATTAAACAGTTCCCAAGATGAACACATTTCTCCACCAGACAATCAGCCTGCAAGACGCAGAAGAAAACTAATCACTCCAGCAATTGTTCTTGAAATGGTCAAAAAGCAAGGGATGCTTATGTCCCTTGGGGAAATTGCAGCTGCAATGGGTTTTGTAAAGTCCACTGTAGCTGCAACCCTGCAAGCCCACACTAACTGTGGCCCCCTACCAAAAAGACCCTGACTGGTGCCCGTACTTAAACCAAAGTTGATACAGCCCATCCCATTAGATGGCCATTATGAACGTGACCCGCAGATGCCCCTGGTCCAGGTACGTCTCTTGTTGGGACTCCACAGCATCTTCACCAACAAAGAACAGTGAATTTGTGGATGCACAGAGTTGTGGTTGCTGATAGAATCTTGTCCAATCAAGTTCTCAGTGGCCCCATTTTGATGGATACCAATTGCTACAATTTAACTATTATTAATTTTATCAAAGGAAGGGCATTGATGGCCCGTAATGACGTAATCTTCCTGTTGTATGCTAAGATATCTGCAAGTATCCAAGACTTTGGAGAGAAGCGTATCCAGTCTGACGTGTACAAGCTCAGCCCAATCTTGTATTGTTTTGTTGGGGTTTTATTGGCAGTTTCCCCATTGGGCGTCAATTATTACTCGGCAATATTGAACACTGCAGATGGGTATGCCTACCAGACAGAGCTCAAGGTCATGCTGGAGGAGTGGGCCACACAAAACACCGTGCACATAGTTGTACTGAGTGCAGAAGTGGAGCAGCAGGAATGGAAAACCCAAGAAATCAGGGCTGAGGGGCATACCTGCTGGTCCTACCCCATCAACTACGCTGGCATGCATCTTGCAGATGTATGTCTCTACAATTTTGGTTCTGCCCTCAGGCGCCTAAAGCCTGCCACCTACAACAAACTATGCACCCAAATTGATAAGGGTTATGAGCTTTTCCCTTCCGTGTCTGTCCAGGACTTATTTGATCTCATCATCTTCTATGCAAGTGATAGTGATAAGTCCAGAAAGGACCCCCAACTCTCCCCACAACAGTCTATCTGTTTTGTCAAGCCAGTATATATGACAGAGGAATAATTCAAGCAATTGAAGTAATCAGCTCTTGCTGCCCCTTCCCAGTCAATAACCCCTGCCTCCTTAACCCCCCCCATCAAGCCACCTGCCTTCCAACCCTGACTCTCAAAACACCACCCATTTCCTCACCACTATCTCTGATGCTGTCCCTTTCATAGGCGCAGATGAAGGCAATGTTCATTCCACCCATTTTCTCCCATTCCTGTCCTTTGATTAGTAAATAAATCTTTTCTTTGTGATAACTTATTAAAATTGATATCTCTCTTTCAATTCATAATTAATAATATATTTTTTACATTATTAGAATTTCCCATAATTAATAGAATGTTGTAAAATTTACAAATAGCTTAAATTTATGAGCAGACATATTTTTCATCATAATTAATAAATTAAAGACAATAAACGTAAATATTGTATTAGAATATTGCAATTAGACGTCAACTCTTAATATTTTGATATTATGTGCATAACTCAATGCATTTTGTTTAATAAAATCCATTGTAAACTTGGCCTTTTCCATTATAATTTAATGAAATGGACTGTGTTTATATTGGAGAGCCATTAATGCTTAGTACAAATATTGATACATAGTGAATTTTACAGCCTGTATATTTACCTATTGGTAATATTTCTGTAAGCTTTTCAGTTGGATTTTGCAAGGTAATAATAATGTAATGTGTTAACAAATTACTGTTTATTGTCATTAATTGGCTGATTTTCTTTGCTGTGGCAATTGTGCAATTTCTGATATTTACACATTAGTATCCAATTGGTTGGCTTCACATCCAATCACACAGGCAATATGAAAACAAGCCGCCACCCCAACCACATCCATTCTCGGGGTAGCGGCTTGTTTTCCTATTGCCTGTGCAATTGGATGTAAAGCCAACCAATTGGATACTAATGCGTAAATATCAGAAATTGCACAATTGCCACAGCAAAGAAAATCAGCCAATTAATGACAATAAACAGTAATTTGTTAACACATTACATTATTATTACCTCGCAAAATCCAACTGAAAAGCTTACAGAATTATTACCAATAGGTAAATATGAAGGCTGTAAATGCACTATGTATCAATATTTGTACTAAGTGCTAATGGCCCTAATATAAACACAGTCCATTTCATTAAATTATAATGGAAAAGCCCAAGTTAAAATGGATTTCATTAAACAAAATGCATTAAGTTATGCACATATTATCAAAATATCAAGAGTTGACATCTAATTACAATATTCTAATGTAATATTTTTGTTTATTGTCTTTAATTTATTAATGATGATGAAAAATATGTCTGCGTTGAAGAAGTACTATAAAAACCAGTTTTTTGATGGAATTCAAACAAAATGTCAACAATCTATAACTTGATCAACAAATTAGAAGCACACCTGCAAAATATTGTTGAAATAGAAAAAAATACCAGGGAAATAGTAACAGGAAAGCTGGGTAACAAGGGCCAGCCACTAATCCAGTCAAAAGAAGATGCTCTGGATAAATTGGGAAATATTATAGATGAAAAGAACAAAAAAGCATTACTTAATCCACAGGGAACAATTTTATCAAGTCCAAAGTTCAACAACTTGTCCTACAATTTGTGGGAGTTTTGGCAGGGGGCCAAAGAAAACAATAAGATCAAACTAATTGAAGGAACTGAAATTCAAAAGGAAATTAACACCAATGAAGAGGAAAACAATCAAATGGAAACAGATGAAAATGAAACACAATCAAGAAGCAGAAGCGCTTCAATAAATACAGAAACTTTATCAAATGAAAACCAAGAAGAAACACAAGTTGCAAGAAAGATAAGAAAAATTCAGCCTAGAAAAATTAATGAAGAGTATCCAACACTCATAAAGTTTACCGAAGTGGCACCTGTGGCTGAGAAGGGCCACAGGGGAAGCAATTAGTAAGTCTTTTTATGTTTTACTTATATTTATTTTATTCATCACCAGGGATGGGGATGAGGTTGCGGAAGTGGCAGCTTTTACGCCAAGTTGGTTTTACGGGGGTTACCAGTCACTGGTGGCCCCTAAAAAAAATAAAAACCAAATAAATAAAATAATTCAACAGAATATGAATATTTTTTTTAATATTGAAGTTCAAGATAGGGAATATTCACCACCCACAGGGTGCTTGTCATGGATAAAGGAAGCATATGAAATAGGATCAAATATCAAAATCAAAGAAATGAATGAAATTTGCAGGGATATCAAAATGAACTTCAATGAATATATGGGTCATTATTTTAGGGATTAGGCCATTTTCTAATGCACATGCTGCTCAAGTTGCAGCATAACACAGTTCAATTTTGAAAAAGTAACTAAGTACACAATTTATATTTAAAACATTAATAACTCAATGAAAAATTAATATTTTTTCACACTTTAAACTATCAAAATAAAGCTAAGAATCTTATCTTTTTATTGGTTTAAAAATTTTAATATGTATACTATGCTCAATATTAAAGCAAAAGTAATTTAAAAGAGCATAATCCAGATTTTATTATATGATTATATCTAATGATATAAAGTAGATCACTTCAAAGCTAATAAATACTCTTTTTTAAATACACAACAGATGATTTTTATTTGATGAAATTAAAGATATGATTGAGAGCTTTATTTTTGCATTTTATTTTATTTAAAAAGCTCAGTTCTCTAGGATTTTATGATAGTTTGAAGTTACAATGTTTTTATCACTGTTTAGATTGATTTTAAGATTCAAGTGAGCTTCAAACCTCAAATTAAGCATTCATTAAATGGAATTCTTTAATATTTTATCATTTTAAAAATATGCGGAAGAGTTACAATTAACTGAATACATCATTCAATTGATTTGCATTGATTAAAAAGAGGATATGATGTAATAATAATGCTTAGCTGCTTCACATATATCACTTGTGCATGAAAACTGGGATTTAATTAATTTCTGCAAACATAAATTCAAGTTCAAATTATAATAAAAGCTATCACACCATTTCTTTCAGAATGGTGTCATTTAGCTTGGTATATAAGAGCTAAAGTACCACAAAGCTTCTAATCCAAAAGACCCTGTTCAAAGGCCACATTATGATCATAACTACTCCATCATTAAGGCACACATCAGAGATCTGATCTAATTACAGATTCAAAATACTACCATGTCCTCAGTTAAATTTACTTCTTCCATGCTACCCTTTTTTTCCTTGGGAGCTTCAACAAAAAGAGAGAGAATTGCAATGTTAAAAGAGGCATTCCTCTTTATTGCTGGTGATGATCTTGATAATTTCATCAAGCACTTCCTTACTCAAACTAAATTTAGGAAAGCTCAGTTCCTGCCAACTATTCAAAATCAAAAAGGCAATGAGTTCATTGAAAACTTAAAGGATCTCATGAAATCTTCTCCCCAAAAACATCTCCCAGCCTTGCAATCTCTGGTTACTTCCAGTTACTCTTTAAAAGAGCTTAATGATATGGGGTTTAATATAACCAAAAGTGAGTTTGAATACTCAAGAAAAATAAATAAAAATAAAAATTTAAGCTTAAACAAAAAAAGCCAAAAAAATAATAACTATTCATTAAAAAAAGAAATAACTAAAAAATAATTAAAAAATTGCTGGAAAATTCTTTTAAAACAAGCCAGTTTACAAAAAAAGTGCCTGAAAAAATTTATAAAGATATAGAAAAAGAGATGAGTAATTACTCAACTGAAATTAAATACTCTCTACTTAAAACAAAAAAGAAATATATGAAAATAAGAAAATAAAAAATGAAATTTCAGTTTCAATTTCCACTTACTATATATTAATCCCTAAAAATATAATAAAAAGTAAAAAACAAACCAATATGTGCAATATTTGTAATTTAAAAAATTCACTAGAAAAAAAGAAGGAAGAATGTGAAAGTAAAAACTTACCATTACCAGAATCTATAGACAATGACTTAAAGACTATTAATCAGCACCAAGACTTTTATGTTCATCAAAATTGTGAATATAAAAAAGATATTAATGAACTAGATGATGAGTCTTGTGTTGTAGTTATAGATTATAAAGAAAACTTAAAGGTTGGAGGTGGTTCAATTGAGACTAATAATTGTTTTTATTCAAAAAACTGATCTCATTATTAGGGGTTGCATTAGTTTTTAAAGAAAACAATAAAATTAAATATGAATATCATGATTTTTTGTCTCAAATATTATCACATGATTCTTTATTTTCAGGTGAATGTCTAATAAGTCTTCTTAAATTAGATAGATTTAAAAAAATAAAAAATATAAAAGTATGGACAGATAATGGAAATCATTTTAGATCATATGAATTTTTATATTACTTATTTAAAGAGGCACCTAAATATATTAAGGGTTCCATAAAATATAACCGTTTTGTTGAATGCCATGGAAAAAGCATTGTTGATGGTCACTTTGGTGTAATATCAAAAATTTTAAAGGAAAAAGAAAATGTACTTTATATTAACAACATTAATGATCTAAAAAATATTTGTGAGAAAGAAGAAAAAAGAAAAGAATTATAAAATTCAGCTTTAACTGGTTCAATTGTTTCCCAAAAAGCATTTTTCTATATTTATGAAAGGAAATTTAGGCCTATAAAAAGAGAGCTTGAAGTTAAAAATCTGCACATTAATCTTTCATATTTGATGAAAGATGGGAAGTTATATACTTCACCTTTAACATTTGAAAGCTTCTCAGAATATTCTGAGATAAATTATCATTTGAAATCACGTGATGATACCAGAGAAACAAAAATATCAGAAGATGCTAGTAGTGTATTGGGGCAAGTTCATGAAGTAGGGCAGCTTACTAGAGGGTGTATTTTAAATAGAGTTATCAGTCTTTCAAAAACAACAACCTTTTTTTCTGAAACAAACTAAGAATATTTATGATGAGCCAAAGATAGGGTAATAGCATTTATAGCTTTGGGGCTGCTATTACTCTCCCATGCAACTCATCATAAATATTTTTGGTTTGTAGTAGCACTTAAGATATTTTCAGTAGTACTATAAGTTGCAATTTTCAATTATAAAATCAATGAATTATTTTTTAAAAAATCACCCAAGCCCAAGATCAATTAAATATTTGGGATTGATTGTATTTTACTCTTTCTGAATAATTTGAATATGAATAATGTGATTAAGTTATAAAATAACCAATCTGGCGCCTAGGCATAACAAGAAAAATAATGTCCCATATGTTCACAAGGACTGCGTCCCTGACTTTATTTAACATTGCCTTGAATACTTCATTAAAAATATCAGTTTTTAGATATTCAGTTCCTATTTGAAAGTTGGCTTTATTAAGATTTTTTTCATATTCATTGATGTTTGTGAATGGGAATTGTTGAATGCTTTCATAGATTCATTCATCAAAGTTTAGCTTGAAATCCCTGCAAATTTCATTCATCTCTTTGAAGTTGATATTTGCTCCTATTTTGTATGCTTCCCTAATCCACAGCAAGCACCCCACGGGTGGTAAATATTCCCTAGCTTTAGCTTCAATATTTGCAAAATTATTCATATTCTGTTGAATTATTTTATTTATTTGGTTTTTATTTATTTGTTTTACAGGGGATACCAGTGATTGGTAACCCCCGTAGAACCAACTTGACGTAAAATCTGCCACTTCTGCAACCTTGTCTCCATTCCTAGTTATAACTAAAGTAAATATAAGTAAAACATAAAAATACTTACTGATTGTTTCCCCTGCGGCCCCCTCAGCCACAGGCGCCCCTTCAGCAAACTTCATGAGTGTTGGCTCCTCTTCATTAATTTTTCTGGGCTTAATTTTCTTATCTTTCTTGCAACTTCTGCTTCCTCTTGATTTTCAGTTGATAAATTTTCTGTATTTCTTGAAGCGCTCCTGCTTCTTGCTTGTGTTTTGTTTTCATCTGTTTCCATTTGGTTGGTTTCCTCTTCATTTCTGTTAATTTCCTTTGAGTTTTCATTTCCTTTGATTAGTTTGATTTTTTAGGTATTCTTTCTATTGGTTTTTGCAAATTCCCACAAGTTGTACCTTTCACTTTTGAAATCTAACCACTTGAGTATTTCCTTTTGAAGATTTAAAATTATTTCTTTGTGTTCTTCATTGACTATTGTTCCCAGGCTATTTTCCATGGTTTGATTTTGCTGGACTGAGGCCCTTCCATCATTTCCCAGTTGATTTACCACAATTTCCCTGATTTTGTATTCAAGCTCAACAACCTTTTGGAGGGCTGACTCTAATCTGTTGATAAGTGTGTAAACATTTGACATTATGTTTGAATTCCATCAAAAACTGGTTTTTATAGTACTTCTTCAACGCAGACATATTTTTCATCATCATTAATAAATTAAAGAACATAAATGTAAATATTACATTAGAATATTGCAATTAGACGTCAACTCTTGATATTTTGATAATATGTGCATAGCTCAATGCATTTTTTAATAAAATTCATTGTAAACTTGGCCTTTTTCATTGTAATTTATTTAGATGGAATGTGGTTATATTAGAGAGCCATTAACACTCAGTAAAAATATTGATATATAGTGCATTTTACAGCCTTCATATTTACCTATTGGTAATAATTCTGTAAACTAATTTTAGCTGTATTTTGCAAGGTACTAATAATGTAATGTGTTATTAAATTACTGTCTATTACCATTAATTGGCTGATTTTCTTTGCTGTAGAAATTGTGCATTTTCTGATATTTACACACTAGTATCCAATTGGGTGGTTTCACATCCAATTGCACAGGCAATAGGAAATCAAGTTGCAACCCAGAGACCAGATGTGGTCATGGTGACAACCTGATCTCCTATTGCCTGTGCAATTGGATGTGAAACCACCTAATTGGATACTAGTGCATAAATATCAGAAAATGCACAATTGCCACAGCAAAGAAAATCAGCTAATTAATGGTAATAGACAGTAATTTAATAACACATTACATTATTCTTATCTTGCAAAATCCAACTAAAAAGTTTACAGAATTATTACCATTAGGAAAATATACAGGCTGTAAATTGCACTATGTATCAGTATTTGTACTGAGCGTTAATGAATCTATAATATAAACACATTCCATTTAAATAAAATACAATGAAAAAGGCCAAGTTTACAATGAATTTTATTAAAAAAATGCATTGAGCTATGCACATAGTATCAAAATATCAAGAGTTGACGTCTAATTGCAATATTCTAATGCAATATTTACATTTATGGTCTTTAATTTATTAATGATGATGTGAATATCCATTGAAATAATTATATTTTACCACATCAAATGTACAACATTCTTTACATGTGGAAAGTTCTAACAATGTAAAAAAATATATTTTTAATTATGAACAGAAAGAACAAAATCAATTTTAATAAGTTGTCACAAAGAAAAGTTTTATTTACTCATCAAAGGACAAGTAGGGGAGGAAATGGGCAGAAAGAACATTGCCTTATCTGCGCCTGTTAAAGGGATGGCATCAGAGATAGTGAGGAGGGAGTGAGCGGTGGTTTGGGAGTCAGGGTTGGAAGGTGGGTGGCTTGATGGGAGGTTGAGAGCAAGGTTTGTTGACTGGGAAGGGGCAACAAGAGCTGATTGCTTCAATTGCTCAAATTTGTCTTCTGTCACATATACGGCTTGGTGAAACAAATGTATTGGCATGGGGGGTGGGAGTCCTTTCTGGACTTATCACTATCACTTGCATAGAAAATGACAAGATCTTATATGATTCTGGACAAACACATAAGGGAAAAGCTCATAACCCTTATCAGTTTAGGTGCACATTTCATTGTATGTGTCAGGCTTTAAGCACCTGAGTGTCAGGAAACCAGTCATAGGTAGAGGCATTGGGCGGCTCAGGGTGAGGGGTGGCCAAACCGGCAGGTAAGGGCCACCATAAAATGGGTGCTAACTTGATAATGTAAGAGACAGACAGACCAAACAGGGACCAGGGTCCAGAGTTGGGGACCATGGAATCCATCAATCCTGTCAAAGTAATATAGAGTACTCCAAACAGTTGGGTAGAGGTGGTCTCAGCAGGGGGGGGTTCTAGTGGGCGGTCTGGTCTAGGGGTTGGGGGCGGAGTCATGGGAACAAAGTACGCTGGTAGGTAGTTGTACTTGTCTTTGAACAATAAGGGCGGAATCTCAATCCTCTTTCCTTTGCGTCCTACGTAGTTGGTACTTCTAGTCCTTGCCAAGGGGCCGGCAATGAGGATGGTTTCCAAGTTGTATTCCAAATAGGCCGGGTTGGGGGGTACTCAGTAAAGTGCACAGGTCCAAAGGGGGCTCCCAGGGGATGGTATAATGCCTGGGGTGATTCGGCATTTTGGTCTCTGGAGGGGGCAGCAGCCTGGTAGTCTGCTTGACCAGAATTAAGATGGAAGATCACCAAAACTAGATAGGGTAAGATTTGTTTGAACCAAAGGTTCATAAAACTTTATTATCAAAAATGACAATGTGGTCTTCATCATGACGCCAGGGTTTTTATACCATGGGGTTTTGCTTCTTTGATTTTTGCAGGGTTCAGGTTTACAGGCAAGGCACTGGCGGGGTGTGGATCTTGGCTTATAGTCTTGAGGGTGGCAGATCCAGGTTGTGCCTGCTCTGGTAAATAGAAGTGGCAATACTTCATTCTGCTGCCACTGTTCACTATGTCACCTGAGTAGTTCAATTGTACTACCCATTCTGGGTTGAAGGCTGGAAGTTGCTGGTGGTCATTGGCAGAGTTAATAGTAGGTTTTGTTTTAACCTCCTTAAGGCAAGTTACAACCTCTGCATAGGTCCAGATCTTTGGTGGCTCAAGGTTGGCATCAATCTGGTGACCATTTGGGGAATTGTCCTTGGGAGGCTGGCAAGTCTTAGAGTAACTTTTCAACTCAGGTTTGCAATTTAACAAGCAGGCGGTTTCCTGTTCACTTTGTGTGACTTGAGTAGTCTTTGGAGGGTCAGGGTTTGATTCCAGGGAATTTTCTGTAGCAGGCCAGCGGTTTGCAGGATAATTTAACAATTTGAGCCTGTGAGTTAACAGATTAGCAGGTCTTGGATTGTCCTGGAGGTTTTGCTCCGCCTTCAGGGAACTGGGGTTTGACTCTTGGGTTTTCAATACAAGTATTAAAATGTCATTCATGACATCATCCCCTTTCTTCCCGGGGGGCCTTCCTTCCTGGCCTTATTCTCAAGGTATTGCCAGATTGCTAGTTGGGCGTTGGGTAGGTTGCTTAAAGGTTCCCAGGTGCTTTCCTCAGGCGGGTATCTCTTCCACTTGACATAGTACTGGTGGGTTTTGTAGTGGGTACGGTCTCCATGAACATATTTGACTTCATATTCTTCAGAGCGTCCTACTTGGATGGGAGGCGGGTCAGTCTTGAGTTTCTGGTGGGGGAGGGAGTTTCCTTCTTTCTTGAATAGAAGCGCACAGTGGAAGACGTTATGTATCTTCCACGAGGGGGTAATTCTATTTCAAATGCTACTTCACCTACTAGTTTGGTGATCCTGTAGGGGCCACTTCTTCTGTGGGCTAACTTCTGACAGGGAACAGTCAGAGGCACGTTTCAAGAGTCCAGGTAAACTTTGTCTCCTACTTTCAACAGTTTCCTAGGGGTTCTCTTTTTGTCCGCAAATGCCTTATAAGTCTGGACAGCACAGGTCAGATTCTTAAGACAGGTTCTTCAGGTGCCGTGTATCTGTTCAATTCAGGTTTGTCCTGACGGGTTTATTTCCTTACTACTAATAATGAGGTCCCAGGATGGGTCAAAGCCATAGTTGGCTTTGAAAGGAGACATTCCGGTATATGTGTGGTCTTTGCTGTTTTAAGCATACTGTGCTATGGGTAGCATCTCTGCCCAGTTATCTTGGTTGGCTTTGGTGTAGCATTGTAAGTACTTTTCAAGTATTTGGTTCACTTGTTCAGTCTGGCCGTTGGTCTGTGGGTGGTAGGAGGTTGATACACAGTGTTTTACCCCCAAGTCTTTCATCACCTGAGTCCAGTATTTGGAGGTGAATTGGGGTCCTCTATCAGTGATGATTTCCCCTGGAGTACCATGTTGAGTTAGGATGCAGTTGTGGAAGTACATAGCTGTTTCTGCAGCAGTGCAGTGGGTGGTGGTAGGGATGAAATAGGACATCTTAGTAAACCTATCTACCATGACAAGGATGGCATTGAACGAATTAGAAAGGGGCAGTTCTACAATATAATCCATTGAGATGGACTGCCAGGGTCCCGCTGGTATGTCTAGTGGTCTTAGCAGGCCTTCAGGTTTGGATCTACGGGTTTTGGTTCTTCCACATGTCTCACAGCCTTCAATATAGGCTGCCACATCTTTATCCATTTGGGGCCAAGCATAATTCTTCTTGATTCCTCAGAGTGTCTTGAGTCTGCCAGGGTGGCCAGCCATCTCTGAGTCATGATGATCAATGAGTACTTTGGTCCTTGTTTCACCTTCTGGTACATAGATCTGGTTGTGTAATAGCAGGGTGGATCCTTTCAGCAAAAATCATTTCTTGTGGGGGCAACTCTCTGGGTCTGAGGTCAAGTTGGCAATGAGTTCTGCTGAATACTTGTCTAATTTCTGTGCTTCAATTATGTCAGATTTGTGGGCCATGATCTTCAGGTACATCAGTTGAATACCTAGGCTGGCAGGGTCAAGGAGTACATGTGTGTTGTGGTCCTTGGTTTCTGCAGAGGAAGGGGTTAGATCAGCTTTTCTACTCAGGGCGTCAGGTACCATATTCACCTTCCCAGGCTTGTAGTCAATGGTCAAGGTGTAGTCGGCCAGTTCCAAGGCCCATCTGGCCTGTCGTTGGTTCAGCTGTCTGGGTTTAAAGAAATGAACCAGGTTCTTGTGGTTGGTTAGGACCTTTACTGGGAACTTGGCGCCACATAGGTATTGGCGCCAATGTTTCAAGGTCTTTGTTATAGCAAGCATCTCCTTGTCGTAGATTGGGTAGTTTCCTTTGGCAGACAGCATCTTCTTGGAGTAATATGCTACAGGATATAGTATACTATCCCCTCCTTCCTGAAGAAGGACCCCGCCCACCACAAAGTTGGATGTGTCGGTTTCCAGTATGAATGGCTTGGACAGGTCGGGTATGGCCAGAATGGGGGCAGAGGTGAAGGCAAGTTTCAGGGTCTCAAAGGCAGTGGTGCATTCTGGAGTCCAGACAAAGGTGACCTTGTCAGAGCATAGGTGTTTCAGGGGCAAGGTGGTGTAAGAAAACTTTTGGATGAAAACCCTGAAATAATTTGCCAGGCCCAAAAAACTTCTAACATCTTTCCTACATTTGGGCATTGGCCAAGACATTATTGCTTATACTTTGTCCTGTGCCATTGAAAACCTGCCAGTCTTCACTACATATCCCAGAAATTTGACTTCAGATTGAAAGAATTCACATTTCTTCAGTTTGGCATGTAGGTTTGCTTAGGAGAGTTTCTCTAGTATAAGGTCCAGGTGGTGCAGGTGTTCCTTGTGAGTCTTGCTGTAGATGAGGATGTCATCTAAGTACGCAACACAAAAGTGGTCAAGATATTCTCCTAGAACAGTGTTGATTATCATTTGGAAAGTGCTGGGGGCGTTGCTGAGACCAAATGGCATTACTAGGTACTCGTACAACCCATATCTGGTTTTGAAAGCTGTCTTGTATTTGTCTCTATCTTTGATTTGGATCTGGTTAAAAGCATTACAAAGATCAATTTTTTAATACACCTGGGCTCCGGTCAGTACATCACAAAGGTCATCAGCATTAGGGATGGGGTGGGGGTTCTTCACCATAATGTCTTTCAGTTTCTGATAGTTTACGCATGGACACATTCCACCATCCTTTTTTCCTACAAACAGCATGGGAAAAGAGCAGGGTGCTTTTGACACTCGGATGAAACCCTTTTTTGTCATATCCTCCAGGTAAGCTTTCAAGGCCACTTGCTAACAGTGGTTGCAACTAAAAATGGGGCCGTGATGTGATTGGGTACCTGGTAGCAGGTCCATAGCATGATTGTAGATTGAGTGGCTGGGTAGTTTTGTGGCATCTTCTTTGCTAAACACATGGCCCCATTTCTGCAAGGAAGTGGGTAGTGTCCCAACGCTGGGTTCCATCTTTATAGTTAAGAGTATGTTGTTTGGTGCTCTGCCATGGCTTATACAGAATGGGACAGTATCACAAGTCTAAGGTTGTCCCAAGGTGGCAGATTGCTCACAATAGTTTATAATTAGGCCATGCTGTCTGACCATGAGTCTCCCAGTACTAGAGGATGTGGCAGACCTAGCAAGAGGATCAAGGGGGTTGGGTATACGTTCTGTCCAATTTTCAAAGGAAGTTTCTGTTCACACTTGTAACTGGTGTCCAGGGAACTGTTTCCCATGGTTACTTGTAAGCTGCGCTCTGAAGCCGTTAATCCTAGTTCCTTTGCCAGGTTGGCGTCAATGAAGCTTTCATCAGCTCCTGTGTCAATGAAGGCTTCAATATGGCGCTTGATTCCCATACAGTCTATGGTCACTTGGATGGATTTGTAAGATTGTGCAGAGGTGTTTATTTGTGCCAAGGATAAAGGAGGTGTATTCTTCTTAGGGCATGCTCTGGTTAGATGTCTGGCCTTGTGGCAGTAGAAACACAAACCATCTCAATAGTGGCGTTGTAACTCATCAGGGGACATTCCTGGTTGATTGGGCGTCATGGCCCTGCTGGCTTGGGCAGGGTACAAGTTCTGTCCTTCTTGGTTTAGACTCAGGCCTTTGCATAGGGGTAGTAGTTTCTCCAGGCTTAGTGTAGGCGGGTGGTGCTTCAACAGGTCTTTCATGGCTGAATTAACTCCCTTTCTGAAGATAATGGCGGATAATTCATCTTCAAGTTGGGTGCGCGTCTTGAGTTTAAGGAACTCATTGATATAGGCTTGGATAGGGCGGTTTGCTTGTTGGATCTCTAACATTGAGTTCAGTGCATAGTATCTGGTGTCTTGGTCATTGCCAGTGCTCATGAGTTTGGCCTCAAATTTCGAATAGTCAAGGCAAAATTCAACATCTTCAGCAGTGGCTTTCCCAAACCAATCTAGTGCGTCTCCTGATAGCATGGCAGCCACCCCCAAGACTTTCTTGGTGTCACTGGGGTAGGCGTTGGTGTTGGTTTGGAAGTGGAGGCGGAGGACTGGCATGGCTCAGCGAGCTTCTTCTAAGGTGAGTTTGCCCATCTGGGGCATATCCACCTTGGTTGTGGTCTGGTTCACTATCACATTCTGCACTTGTGACACGGCCAGGTTCTGGGGTTTTGCACCAGGTGCAGGGTCTTTCAAATCTCTGGCAGGTTGGTTCTTCACCCATGAGAGTGTCAGGGAGGCAATTGCCTTATGGGTGTAATAAGTGATTATCACAAAAAAAGCATACAAGTTGCCCCAAGCGTTAACAACATCTTGGGGCCCAGGTTACTGTGTTTGTAAAAGATTGTCATAATGTCAGGAAACCAGTCATAGGTAGAGGCATTGGGTGGCTTGGGGTGAGGGGCGGCTGAGACAGCAGGTAAGGCCCACCATAGAATGGGTGCTAAATTGATAATGTAAGAGACAGACAGACCAAACAGGGACCAGGGTCCAGAGTTGGGGACCATGGAATCCACCAATTCTGTCAAAGTAATATAGAGTACTCCAAACAGTTGGGTAGAGGTGGTCTTGGCAGGAGGGGGTTCTAGCGGGTGGTCTGGTCTAGGGGTTGGGGGTGGAGTCATGGGAACAAAGTACACTGGTAGGTAGTTGTACTTGTCTTTGAACAATAAGGGCAGTATCTCAATCCTATTTCCTTTGCGTCCTACGTAGTTGGTACTTCTAGTCCTTGCCAAGGGGCCGGCAATGAGGATGGTTTCCAAGTTGTATTCCAAATAGACCGGGTTGGGGGTATTCAGTAAAGTGCACAGGTCCAAAGGGGGCTCCCGGGGGATGGTATAATCCCTGGGGTGATTCGGCAATTTGGTCTCTGGAGGGGGCGGCGGCCTGGTAGTCTGCTTGACCAGAATTAAGATGGAAGATCACCAAAACTAGATAGGGTAAGATTTGTTTGAACCAAAGGTTCATAAAACTTTATTATCAAAAATGACAATGTGGTCTTCATCATGACGCCAGGGTTTTTATACCATGGGGTTTTGCTTCTTTGATTTTTGCAGGGTTCAGGTTTACAGGCAAGGCACTGGTGGGGTGTGGATCTTGGCTTATAGTCTTGAGGGTGGCAGATCCAGGTTGTGCCTGCTCTGGTGAATAGAAGTGGCAATACTTCATTCTGCTGCCACTGTTCACTATATCACCTTAGTAGTTCAATTGTACTACCCATTCTGGATGGAAGGCTGGCAGTTGCTGGTGGTCATTGGAAGAGTTAATAGTAGGTTTTGTTTTAACCTCCTTAAGGCAAGTTACAACCTCTGCATAGGTCCAGATTTTTGGTGGCTCAAGGTTGGCATCAATCTGGTGACCATTTGGGGAATTGTCCTTGGGAGGCTAGCGGGTCTCGGAGTAACTTGTCAACTCGGGTTTGCAATTTAACAAGCAGGTGGTTTTCTGTTCACTTTGTGTGACTCAAGTAGTCTTTGAAGGGTCAGGGTTTGATTTCAGGGAATTTTCCGTAGCAGGCCAGCAGTTTGCAGGATAATTTAACAATTTGAGCCTGTGACTTAACAGATTGGCGGGTCTTGGATTGTCCTGGAGGTTTTTCTCTGCCTTCAGGAAACTGGGGCTTGACTCTTGGGTTTTCAATACAAGTATTGAAATGTCATTCATGACACTGATATCAGAACCAAAATTATAGAGACATACATCTGCAAGATGCATGTTGGCCTGGTTGACGGGGTAGGACCAACAGGTATGTCCCACAGCCCTGATCTCTTGGTTTGCCCATTCCTGCTGCTCCATCTTGGCACTCAGAACAACTGTTTACGCAGCGTTTTGGGTAGCCCAATCCTCCACCATGACCTTGAGCTCTATCTGGTAAGTATACCCATCTGCCGTGTTTGACAACACAGAGTAATGATTGACACCCAATGGGGAAACTGCCAACAAAACCCCAACAAATTGATACAGGATTGACCTGTGCTTGTATTTGTCAGACTGGATACGCTTTTCTCCATAGTCTTGAATACTTGCAGATATCTTGGCATATGACAGGAAGATTACATCATTACGGGCTCTCATTGCCCTTCCTTTGATAAAATTGATGATTCTAGAATCATAGGGGTCAGTCTCCACCAAAATGAGGCCACTGAGAACCTGATTGGATAAGAGTCTGGCGGTAACCACAACTCTGTGCATCTAAAAATTCACCGTTCTCTTATTGGTGAAAATGCCGTGGAGTCCCAGTTGGAGATGGACCTGGACCAGGGGCATCCGCGGGTCACGCTCCACAATAGCCATCATAAGAGGGTGGGCTTTTTCACCTTCAGTTGAAGAACAGGCATTAGTTGGGGTCTTCTTGGTAGGGGGTCATAGTTGGTGTGGGCTCACAGGGTTGCAGCCACAGTGGACTTTGCAAAACCCATCACAGCTGCAATTTCCCTGAAGGACATAAGCATACCTTGCTTTTCAGCCATTTTGAGAACAATCTCCAGAGTGATCAATTTTCTTCTGCGTCTTGCAGGCTGATTGGCTGGTGGAGGGATGTGTCCATCTTGGGAACTGGTCAATGCCATCTGATTGGCTGGTGGAGGGATGTGTCCATCTTGGGAACTGGTCAATGCCATCTGATTGGCTGTTTTGGGATTTGTGGCTCTCTGGGTGACTCCATGGCTCAAATGGCTGGTTCTGGATGCCATTGTTGATAGGGGATTTGGGTTGATGGCTGCCTGTGTGTGATGGGCAAACAGGGCCATGCTGGAAGTTGCAGGAGAAAGAACACACTCCTGGGTGGGGCTTGCAGAGGGGCCTGCAGGTTGGGAGTGGCCATAGAAAGAGGCTTCACTGTTAAGAGACCCAGTGTAGCCCTGCATGGTTTTGTCAAGGCCAGGGAATAGCTTGTTGACTTTCTTGGTGTTGGAAGAAGACATAATAATTTTTTATTAAAAAAATTAAACTCAAGAAGAGGAATGTATATTTTAGTCAATTTTATTGTTAAGTATGTTAAGCCTGTGAATATTATGATCTAAATTTTAGCCGGCCTAAATTGGAATAGGGTGATTTTTGAGAATACCTATGATTCCTAAAAGAATCAGCACAAATCCACTCTAGATCCTTTGGCATCCTTTTTGAGACACCCATAAATTATATTTATTTCAAATTCCTTGCAATTATGATTTGAAGCTTGGTTCTTGGATTTGACAATCCCGCAATCTCAGATTTGTTAATTTTTACATGATGTCTATGATTTGTTTGACATACAGGAAATATCAAATCATACATTAGATTCCTTCATTTCTGATTCATGTATCCCGCATTTGTTTGCCAAGTTTTGTATTTTGTTAGTTGAGTTATCTACTCAAGAGATTCAAATTTGCCAATTTAAATAAATCAAAAAAAGTCAAATTTAATGGTTAATTTTATTAAATATTTTAATTTTCACTCAGCTGAGTTGCCCGCAAAAGTGATTCAAAATTTGGACCAAGGATTTGACAATCCCGCATGTCAGGATTTTGGGATATTGAAAAATTAACAGATTCAACCAATTAACGCGGGCCAGCTGTCAATCACTCTTAGGAATGGTTTCAACAGAATGATGCAGGCCGCAGGTTGCAGGATCAATGAATCAACAACTAAATCATATCCTGGCATTAAAAATTTCATGTATCCCTAATTAATAGTGAAACATGCAGATATTGTGCAATTAATCAGTCCACCTCAATAATCACCTCAAACATGCTTCTCATAATAATTACTATTCTAATCTTTAATTACATTCTAGAACAAGGGCCATTATATGGGCCATCATCTGAAACACTTCTAGAAGAGCCTAAAATAGACCGGGCTGTCAGGCCAAACACTCTAAGATAAAAGGCTTTGAGCCTATTGTATTAGAGTAGCTCTGATTAAGTGAAGAATCATCTCCACCAACTAGTAGCCAGCCAGGCTAGCTAGCCACCTGGTGTCAGGATTCCCTTTCATCATGCTTTGCTGCTAGTATTTTTTGCTAGGACTCCAACTTTACCTTGATTCCTCTATTTTGGTTACAATCATTTTATTTCTGCCCTTCACAACCTTCCCTCCTTTTCCCCCACTTGACTGGCCAATTTTATCTATTTTAACTGTTAGTTTCAAGTTTGAAGCCTACTTTTGTTTCCTGAACAATCCTCAAACCACGGACCTACACATTAGATTAGTTTATTTAAGCCTGAAGTTAATTACATTTTTGCTTTTGCTTGCTTACGCCAGCACTTTTGGACCAGGTTTTTCCCGCTCTTCCGCTGTCTTTTTCTTTTCCCAAAGGTTACTAAGCAACCACCGCTCTCCTTGCTGTCCCCTTTACCTTGGTGTCTGAATTTTTAAAGTTAATTTTCAGGAAACATGTGCTTTTGTTTTGTTTTTTCAACACCAAGTCACCCAACCAATCTTGGTTAGACTTCTCACCCCAATTCTACACCTCACAAACCAAGTAAAATAAAAAGGCTTGGTTTTCCAATCTTAACAATAAGTCAAGATTGTTTGACTTGCACCCCAAAAAGGTACTTGTTAGGTTTTGTGGCTTGTGTTTTCTCTTTCAATTCTTTTATCTTAGTTCAATCTTAGCTCATGATTCCTTTTGATTTTCTTCTTCACCAGTTAGGCAGCTTTTACATCAACAATCACAACTTAATTGTTGATAGTTTTAATCCTCCTGCTAGTGCAGACCATTTTCCAGACTTGAAATTGACTTTTTAACTAAATTTTCTGTCATTAAGACTGGTCTCTATTTTATTTTCCTAGGGTTAATAAATTGTCTTAGTCCTTATTTTACTTTCTATAAGCTCCTAGGAGCCTTAGTTCAGTTACTATTGCAAACCTTGCCCACCTTTCTATATTTGACAAATATAAACATTCTTGGGTAAAAAGGCTCTAGTTTACAACAATTTTCCCCAAGCCTTCAGACCTTACACCTGGAACATGGTCCAGGTTCACAGCTACTCCGCTTAGTTTGAGGGATAGTTGCACAGATCTCTGATTAAGTGAAGAATCATCTCCACCAATTAGTAGCCAGCCAGGATAGCTAGCCACCTGAAATGTGGCCCAGGTTTACAGCTACTCCGCTCAGATTGAGGGATAGTTGCACAGCTTCAGAAAGGATACTGAGCTGTGGAAGTTGTCAAGCAAGCTTCTGTCACAAACTGCACACACTCAAGGTTGGGCCAGAGCTAACTCGGATAAATGCGGGTAGCTGGGCCAGCCTCAATATCAGCCTTCTAATAAAGAGTTGATATTTCAAATCCTTTCCCTAGTTTGATTCTAAGTAAGTGGAGAGCAAAAGATCATACTGTCATCATACATCATTAACCTCTATAGTAAACTATGGACACAACCACTTATGAACCCATATCCAGAAGTAGGAAGAACTGTCCCAAATCCTTCAAGTCTTGGGCCCTGTCAGACTTTCTACTTCTGATGACAACAAAATATTCCAGGCCAAAGGTTACGCTAAAGTCACAGGTTCTCTGTACTTTCCTAATGTTAGAAGACTTAGGATATCATCTGGCTGATGATAAAATACCATGGTCTGCAATTTTCTGACGCCACATTTTTATGTTCAGGTTCTGAATTTACAATACTATCATTCAGTCATCTATTGCTGGAATCAAACATTTTGGATCCTAAGCGGAACACAGCTTAAATAAGCCTTGTGACTTAAGAGGAACATTACTCAGATAAGCCCCATGACATACATGGACAGTATGTGGTTTTTCATGATACTATATATTACCATATTTTCAATCCAATAAAGTATCATTCTCTTCTTAATTTTCCCCTTTATCTTGTTTATTATACTTCTAAGAAGTATATCTCGAAACATGATGGGATAATTTCTCTATTATGTTGTGCATTGTAACAATATAAAAATAAAAGTTTATAGGGGTGTTTTATTACTATCAAAATTCCCCTCCATAAATGACCTTCTTTAAGCTAGCTCTGTAGAGATACAAATCATGTGGTTTGGTAGAAAGTTTGGGTGCTCTAGAGTTTGAGCATGTCTTGGCCTCAAACCCGGTTGATTGGCAAACATGGGCAATCTTGTCGTTGAGGTAAATTTCAGTGTTGGCATGGACATAGCCGTTTTTAGTTTTGGGCGGAAGGTGAGGATAAATGTCATTCTGGTTGATAACTCGAGTCACGTGCATGGGTTTGCTGTTAAGCCACGAAGCAAAGGCTTGATTTCCAACCCTGGGTTGGCCATAAGTAATGAGAATGATTTTATTCCATTCTATATTGAATTCTTTCTGGAGTATAGCAGTAGATAGAACTGCAAGTGCACCTCCAAGTGAGTGGCCAGTGACAACCAACGTGTATTTGGGATATTTTTTTAGATATAACGTCAACAATTCCTTGTAGCTTTCCTTGAGATCATCTGCCATCTTTTTAAAGCCTTTATGGACTTTGCCTGCAATGAAATCCACTTGAACAATCTTAAGGTTGCTGACCCAATTGTCTAGGTTGGCAGTTCCACGAAACCCAAGGATGATCTCGTTGCGCTTGTGGTCCAAAAGGATAAGGGCCCTGGTAGTTTTGTCAGAGTTGAATTTGACATTGTATTTATCTACATCGTATACATTACGAGGATTATCGAGATCTCTCGCTAATATATTTTCTGGGCTGGATGCAAATAGAGCATGGGTAACATAATGCAGGGCATCAGGTACTGAAACGTTCTGGCTTTTTGTTTGAAACTGTGGCTTTCCTTCGTTTGATGGATTCTCTTTGATAAGCTTGATGCGGCTGTTAAAGTCCTCAGGTCCAGTGGGAGTTGCATCCACCAGAAGAACACCAATGTATGATTGGCAAAGAGCAAGGAAAGAAACAAATTTCATGCTGTCTAAGTTTTTAACTAAAGCTGTAATGGATGTAGTAAAGGTAACTAACAAGTCTTCTATTCAGAAATGTTATTTACTCACGAAAAGGGTGCTTTAATTCAGATATTATCGACTCGCTTTATAAGGGCTAAGGTACCGGGTGATTATGAGCATTGAATTGCTTTCGGGGCCTAACTGATGGCTGGATCGGTTCCAAATCTATTGGGTTGCTTGGGTTGGCACCACTGTTTCAAATATTAAGCACGATATCATCACAAGACTGCATCTATACTCTTTTTTGGAGAATCTTTATAAAAATTCTGGAGTGGATAAAGTGGGATCTCCATCCAGAGTAGGCCGTACAATACTGTATTTATCTACTAACAATCCCTTTACCTAACCTAATAAATTAAAGGTGAAAAATGAACCTCATATTTTGATGAAATTTAGATATCCTGCAACACAGAATTAATTCAGCAGCATTTAAGTTTAAATAAGCTTGCTAATATTTATCTCTCACTGTGGAGCCAATATATTTCCATCGAAACGTACAGCTAAGCATAACAATTCATTCCATCTCTCTTAAACCTGTGGCTCTTATAAAAAATCAATTCTAACCGAATTAAAGCCGAGCCTGTTTGGCATGACTGCTTTGGGGAACTCAAGGCGTAAAGAATTTGGTTGGTTGCAGTGAAGTGTGGTCCAAAATAATATAGAAAATAATAAAATTAAGACTAAGCCAAGTCAGCCAATAGGATGACACCGGGCTACTGCCCCACTTTTGAATGGGTGGCAGGACCCTTAAAACCAATTTTTATTTTAAACTAGGCAGATAACCCATCCAAGGATGGGTACAAGATTGAATCTAATATACCAATTCAATATATTTTATTGAATTTCCTGTTTGGAGCTATTCAACACCAGATCAATTTAAAAATCTTATCTAAACGGTCTTCTTAAAATTTTAGTTTAACTTTTATCTATTTAAATTAAGATGACATATGTCAAGTATAATTAAAAACTAAAAACTAAAAAGTGGAGTATCACTTAAGTTTATTAAACTAGAAAAGCACATTTTAAAGTTATATTTTTATTTTTCTAAATTCATTCAAAATTCAGAGATGATCTGTAGCTTTAAAATAAGCTATTGGACATTAGGATTGGCTCAGAATTCACAGAGATAGGCTGTTTTAGGTTTTTAGTGTTTATTAAAGATGAATTTATATTTATCAAATTAGCCGGGGCCTTTGATTATAACAAGCCCATTTCCAGCCTTTCGTCATGTATCTTAGCAGCTTGAGCAGCTAGGGCTATCATGTTTGGTACAATTTTTATCAGAGCTACCTAAAAAACTTATCTAGATGCTCAAAATTTCTTGAAAATCATTTTATTAAGGCTTAACATTGTTATTGACAGTTTACTTCACTGTTCTTCTTATTGGGATGATGCAATGATAAGCAAGGTAAACTATGAATTAACCTGAATTTACTTGGATCAGGCGATGCATTTGAGTGGAATATTATATTATTTATTTGAAAATAAATAAATTTGAAATACACAAGTCAACCATCTCTTACTTAAACTGATATTTTATGTGTAATTTGTTTGTATCTCTTTAATTTGATCATGCTCTTGATTCTTTGGTCAATTCAATCCTCAGCAAAGATTTTAACCATCCAATCATATAAAAGTATCTCAAACTATATGTTGCTTCTCCTCCATTTATAATGCACATAACTGGAGCTGGGTAATCTAAACAGATAAGCCTCATTGATATTAGGGTTGGGACAGGCACCAAAATCTATACAATTGGTTTTGTGACCAAGCCTTGATTGGCACAATTGGCTTTGTGACTTTGTCAGTTGAGCACAATTCATTTTTTGACCTTCATGTCACATCACAATTCATGCAGATCAGTTTTGTGTTTTTAGGGAGCAGTACACAATTTCAACTGCCACATTTTGTGCCCTGCTCCAAAAGTCACAAAACAAATCTGCATGAATTGTGATGTGACTAAGCACAATCTCATGTGGTTTTGTGTTGTGTCCAACCATAAGTATGCAAGTTATTCCTTTCAATTGAAGTATATATTTATTAATATTTTGAGTGGTGTTTTGATATAATTATCTAAAGCAAACTGTGGTATGATCAAATCTATCATTATGAGGTAATGGCAGATAAAGCTTTAATAAATTCATTTTAAAAAATAAAGTCCCACAACTGAACTTCCTCTAATTTTACATCCTGTGCCTTGCACAAAATGACACCATCTGTTTCACCCTTGTGAACCATTCTAATTTTACATCCTGTGCCCCTTCACAAAAGGAAATCATCTGTTTCATCCATGAAAACCACCTTCCTTTTAAATTTTGTGATCTATACAATGGAGTGAGGTACAAATTGTGACCTACTCCAAAAGTTGTAACACAAAATCACATGTATTGTTTGTGAACCAATCCAAAACATCCAAAAAATGGTTTTGTGACACTGTTTGCACAATTGCTGTTTCCGTCCCTTCCCTAATTGATATGATTGAGTGGGTAAAATCACGATTTAAATATCACTTAATTAAATAAGTATTTATTAAAGTCCGAGTGGCCTAAAATCTCATGCCGGAATAGTTTCAGACCACACCTCACTGAAATCAAACTGCATCATTTTGAAGGTGCTTAGAAGGGACTGCATGTAAGGACGAGCCAAATCAACTTTTGGCTTGACCATAGACTTTAAATTCATAGAAGAATTGAGTTAAATCCCTTTCACTTGAGCCCACTCAAGGCGACTTTACAGGAAGGAATACTCGCTTTTATATATTAATTTAAAGTAAATGGCTGAGCAAGTAGCTTGAATTGTGGATCCTTACAACCACCTTTGAAAACATGTAAGTTGAATCTAGCGGAGTGAGGTATTAATTTTGATGAGGTATCTGCTTATTTTGCCGATCATTACTTTAAGGTAGAAGTAGAGTCCAACGAAGTTTTAAAAGTAAAAATATATGTGGAACCAAAAAGGTATCGTTTTATTAAGAAAGGGGGCCATTTATAGTCATGATTGGTAATGAAGATCGCGACAAAAAGTGTGGTGGTTTTAATTAATTGTGGCATGTGGGTGGGTGATCACTTGCATCCAATGTAATCGAATGGCATGGATTAAGAGTTTGATGCATCTAGAGTAGAGCTTCTGCGGGCAAGCCCTGGGCAGCCGCGGCCAGTTCCTGGCTCCTGACCACTAGTTTCAAATATTAATTTAAAACTGTTTAAATATGAGGTAATTCCGTCTTAGCTGTAGCGGCCTAGAGACGAAAGCTAGCCGGGGCTGAGCCAAAGCATCCCTAATCTAGAGTGTGTAGCACTTCGAAGAGGAAGTGTGAAACTAGTAAATCTGGGTGGTAGATTCACAAGAGGGACGTTTAAAAAGAGGTTTAGGTTATTTTAAACTAATATTTTATTAAGGAAAGTAAAATAGCTTACAAAGTAGCTTTAGGATTGGAGTTAAAACTTAACAGACATAGATAATGGATTGGTTCTGGGACCTAGCCAATAAGAAGGATGCAGCAAGGTACTTAAAATGTAGGAAAGTGAAATTTAATTGATTGAGGTGGAAGGTGGATGGGGTACTTTTAAAAGGTAGAATGCGTCAATATGGGGTTTATTGAAAGGGCCAATTAGTCAGGATTACAAATGTCACTTGGGATTGTTTCAGAGTTGCGGAAGTTTGCGGTATAAAAGGGAGTGATGTTATTGGAAGAGGACATGCAGTTTTTTAGTGTTCTTGCAATCGTCCCTTGCCTCGCTCTTCAGGTCGCCTCTATTCCTCTTGGAAGTAAAGACAACCATGATACTTCGCCCTCTGGCCACTCCCACCAACTTCAACGTCGGTCCCCAGGGGTGGCGGTAAAAGGTCTCGCTTCCTTTTCATTATAAAACATTGGTTCCACTGCCTTGAAAGTTTTAGGCAGTGATGCCCGTTTGAGGTCCAAAGCTACCAATTTTGTCAAGAACACTCCTGGTAAAGAGAATCACGATCAAAACAAAGCCAATACGCAGTATTCCAATTCCCCTCTCTCCAACAAAGCAATTCATTACTTGCCTAAACAGGGTGATGCTGCTGGGAAAAATAGTGGTATGAATTTTGCCAAAGAAGCAGCCCAACGCTATGGAAAGGTTTCTGGTATCAAGCAATAAACACTCCATTCATTTGAACATATCTTCAAAAAAATCATGTTTTAAATATAATTTAATAATCTTAATATTTACTTGGTCTAAGCATTAGGTTTCAAGATAATTATTGTGAGTTCATTAAATTGTTAAGCTCAATTTAACTATTGGTTTCCGTTGGGTTGAAAGTTAAAAGATTTACATCTCCACAGTTTTCCATGTTTAATAATGAAATAGAGCATTGCTGAAATATCCAGCTTCTCCTTGTAAATTTAGTCTTGGCACGGCTAATTGCCTTGGCGGCATAGATACTGTACTTTTCAAAGCTGTTGAATAGATGATTCAATTCAGTAAAGAATTGATTCAAGCCTTTAAAACAAGTAAAAACCTTCAGCACATGCTTTAACTTGGATTTATTGTAATATATAATTATTTGGAAAATATAAATCAAATATACAGCATATATCAAACACATAGTACAATATAGTAAACTGTTGAAACTGCAGGTTGACACCTTATATTATCTTTTATCTTGCAATACAAAGTGTACTCAATGATCCACCCCATGACATACTGTAGATTCAGCACCTGTGGGGCAAAACGTGGGATTGTCACATCCAAGAACCAAACTTCAAATCACAATTGAATGTCACTACAAATAAAAAATTGGTAGAAACAAAGTATTAATTGATACACAGAAATTAAACTAGGAAACATAAACCAAATCTAGAAGCACCACAATGACTAAAATTGTTGTAAACCTGAGTTTACAGGTACTTTCAATTGGACTGTTGCATAGTCCAGCACAAATTGCTTAGTGTAAAATGGAGGGATTTTGCTTTCAAACTGAAGTGTCCAGTTTGTCACATTTGGATTGAGATCTTTTTGTGAGTCTTCCACGCCTCTACCAGCGGTATGTCACATTAATGACCACACTAAAGATACAAAGATTGGTTCCCTGGGAATTTAGGAGGATTTTCTTTTCTAGATAAATTCAAGATTATCTTTATTCTGCTTTTCATCTTTTAGGCTTCAAGGGCTCTCTTCCTTTTGTCAAGGAAGACATGTATTTTACATAATCCTAATACAGGGTAAAAACTAATCCACTTTTTTCCTTGTTGGAACACCAAGGTTTCTAACTCCCGGTTAGCTTGAACTGCAAGTCTTTTGTCATAAAGACTTTCCGCTGTGTTCTCTCCTATTTCAGTACAGTAGTTTTAGAAGCTATGGTGCCAAGCAAAAATACTTTGGATTTAAACAAAGTGAACTCAGATTTAAGAAAATTCCAACTGTCACTGCAAGATATTGTCACTCTGTTAACAGGGATTTTGGGGGTTAATAGCCAAAATGGCACAACACAGCAATGAAAAACAAAACAGCAACCAAATAGAATCAAAATGCAAACCAAAATACCTGGATCAACCAGCAAAATGGTTTGAGTTGACCTTTGGTGACAAAATCCACTCAAGTGTGGTGGGTCAAAACTCAAACCAAAAATGAAATACAATAGCAACTCAACATGTAAAAAAACCAATCAGCTGTTGTGTGAAATGACTGCAAACAAGAATGGTACCAAGGTATCTAAAATAAGGCACAGGTTCTGAAACATAAATTATGAAACCTTTATGCTGGGTGTTTAAATATGGCTTAAAACCTGGGGGAATGGCTGAAAATTAATTTAATGATTCTAAAATGGGCTTTTTAAAACTAAAAACAACTAATTAAGAAGTAAAAAATCTATAAACAGGTAGTTGGGTGAAGTAAATTCTAATTAAATAACTGTATTTTGATAAAAGGCAAAAATCAAACCCAGGGTGTAACTTAATTGAGTTTTATTTAGTATTATATTAAAATGTATAATTGAAGGGACACAGCAAGAGAGCGGCAACACAGCCAGTGTGTGCTGTGGTCAGGGGCGTTCCTGCAGGTCAAAAGATTGAGTTAGTACAACACAAGTGCTAACTCAGGAAGAAGACAGGATAGGATACAATATTGGTGAGGTTGCACTTACACAACCAATTCAAGTTGCACAGGGTGCAAGGGCACAGAGAATAAATCCTAGGGTTCCAAAGCTATCAATAAAGGCCACTGAGGCTGTCTTATCTAAAACAGTGGGCAATGAGGAAGTCAAGCTCACTTCTCTGATATTGATCTCATTTACCGTCAGGAACCAGTCCCAGCCGCCATGATACAAAAAGTTCTGCTAGTGCTTGACACTGGTGTTGCAACATATTTGATTACTCCCTCTCAGGAAGGCTTTCATGATCTGAGGCGCGGCACAGAGTCACAACAGGAAATCCTAACCTTAGGATTGGATTTATACTATGCTTTGGTTAGAATGGCAGGGAAGGCTAGGCAATTACCTTGTGGCCCTGAATGAATAATATCTGCTAGACGTGGCTAGAGAGGCGCCAAATTATGTGGAGACACAAAGACAAAAATGTAAATAGAACTTAAACTTTATTGGGTATAAGGATTGGGATTATATACTGTGTAGCTTTACCACAAAACAGTACATGGACGGTAGGATCACTTGCCACAAGCATGAGTGGGGCAAGTGAGTTGCGCAGAATCAGGAAACCAAACAATTGTATTTCCCAATTTGGAGCCAGCCTCATTTCAAAGAACAAAAGCAAAAGAGAGGGATTCATCCTTGAAATAACCCATCAAAGGCAAAATCAAAACATGGTGAATGGCAGCATTCACAACAAAAGCAATTTCCTGAGTGATTCCCCAACTAATCATTAAGTCAGTAGTACTCTTATCAATGACCCATCTAATATGAGAATAAAAGCTTTTGAGTCCTAAGCAGAACACTACTTAGATAAGCCTATTACTACCATGATTTACATGGACAGCATGTGGCTTCTTGTGATACTATATAATCCCCAATATTAATATAAAACAAAGTACCATGATCTTCTTAATTTCCCCCTTTCCCTTGTTTCATATACTTCCTAGAGTTATATATTTAATAGTGATAGTGCAGGTAGGTTATCCACACCAACACAATTTAAAGGAAAAATTCCTCCAAAGAAAAGAACCCAGCAGATGGCACTCCCCACCAGCTATTGAAGATACAAAGAAGGTCAGGACGTCCCCACAGGATTCACTGTCTTCAATAATGTTCTTGTACCAACTGAACAGTACAACTTCCACAGTACAAATGGATCCTGTACTCTCCCCCAATTCTAAAAAAATAAATACCCAACATTTTATTTCAACGCCTGCGCTCAGCAGAAACTGGAACGTTCTCAGGACTACACCATGAAAATGCCAGCCTCTGGATTCAAAACACACAAAATAAGTTTATACAAGTGGGCTATCACCGCAAAATATGGGCTAGTAAAATTGCCTTACACATTACTGGGGCTGCCTTACAATTTTTAAGCAAATTGTTTAACCAACATCCTGATCACAACAAAGACTGGGAAATGTTTAAAAAAGCCTTCCTGGAGAAATTTTCCATAAATGACTCCAATGTGGTGATCATGACATAACTCAGAACCTTTAAAATGATAGGAACTATTGAGGAGTACATTGTAGCCTATGAGGATATACATTATTGAGCTCATGACACCATCAACTTTTATGAGGCTGGACCATGTCTGGACTTCTACAATGGTCTCCTCATACACATCTAATGTCATATTTATATGAGCCACTGCAAGAATCTCCAGGATGTATTCTTGAAAAGAAAGAAAGTTGCTCAGAAATCCGATAATCTGCATGCAACCAACAAGCCAAAAAAAGTATTTTAGCAAAGAAGGATACTCAACTCAATAAAAACCAACCAAGACAATAACCCTCACCATCAAGGTGGAAATCATACAGCTCAGGTGAGTCATATGAATACTTAGAACACACCCAAGAAGGGAAAAGCTCAGGAGAGTGCTTAGCAAGCCACCATTCCCCAATATACAAGACTTGTACAGGGACCAAGATTTGGACTCAATTATCATGATCCAAGTACCCTCCAGAAACCTCATACTGTTTTCTGCCCAAACTGAAAATAAACTCCTCACTTCTCCTTTCCACCTTTGCAGATATCAGGGTACAGCACTATTTGTAACTGGAGCAGACCAATCCCTTGTTGACAAGAGATTCACCAACCTAATGAGATTACCTACAAGCAAGAGCAACAGCAAGAGAGTTATCATGGCAGACAACCAAAGCACCCAGTCATTAAAGAGGGAAAACCTTTCCAGGCACAAATAGGGGAAATACAAACTACCCTTAGTGGCCCTATCATTCCAATCCCCAAGTATGATGTGGTACTTGGCCTAGATTGGATGGGAATGACAAAACCTCACATTGACTGGGAAAGTACTACCATACCATAAAGCAAGGAGAAGTACACCATCATGTGTACCCAACCTACATTGAAACTCTTGTGAGAGACCACATGTTTATAAAGATTACTGAAAAAGAAGAGGAAAAGTACACTACCAAATATGACTGAAACACTTAAACCTATGAAATTATTCATTTCAAAAATATGGAAACTTCGCTCAAACAAGACCTAATTTGACAACAGCCAATCCAAGAATTCCCTTCTGTGTTCCAAGAAAATTTGCTACACCTACTACTTGACAGGGTATTCAGCACTAAATTGATCTGAAAGGAAGTATCCCAAAAACAAACCCCATTTACTGCCTAACACCACAAGAAGAAAATGCACTAAAAGCATATTTAGACAAAGCCTTAGAAAAATGACTTATTTAACCATCCAAATCCCCTTTGGAATGGCATTATTTTTTATGTTTAATAAAAATGGTGAATTGCAATGGGTTACAGATTACAGAGTGCTCAACAAGGGCAAAATTAAGAACATATATCCCCTGCTCCTGATCAATGACCTTTTTGACGCCCTGGGGGTCCCAAGTCTTCACAAAAATTTTCTTAACAGTAAGCTATCACTAAATCCGTGTGAAACCAGAAGACATCCCCAAAACAGTGTATCAAACTAAGTATGGTTTGTTTGAGTGTGTTATTCTCAATTTTGAAATAAAAAATTCCCCAAGTAACTTTGTGACATTTATTAACAAAGTATTTAAAGAGAACATTGGAAAAAGGCCCATAGTCTATCTCAATGACATAATCATCTACAGACTTACAAAGGAGCAACACTGGAAAGACATCCCTAAAGTTCTTGGTATGCTCAAAGACAACCAGCTCTTAACTAAACCTTCCAAATGCAACTTCTTCTCAACTGAGCTCCAAATACTAGGCCACATTATAAGAATAGAGGGGATCAAACCAGATGCAGAGAAGTTAAGAGCTATAACCAACATGCTGGCACCACTTAACATGAGTAACCTTTGAACATTATTGGGAATGGTTGCCTATGTCATGAGGTTCATCCCTGATTGGGGAGTCCTAACTGCCCCTGTTTGCAATCACTGGCAAAACAACAAAACTTTTGTGGGCACTGTTGAGAGAACAACACTTCCGCCAACTAAAGGAACTAATGGTTAGTGCTCCTATCTTGCAATACCCTAGCTGTGAAGGGATCTATGAGTTAGAAATTGACACCTCTAATTATACAATAAGAGGAGAGATTATGATTTAAACTTCAGAAAAGGACTTGCTACCTGTAGTATATGAATTAAGAAAGCTGTCCAAAGATGAGCAAAGATACCCAATACATGACATGGAAAAGATAGCCATTGTCCACTGCTTAATTAAGTGGCAATAAAATATTGAAGGTTCATATATATTCAAAGTGGTAAACAATCACAAGTCATTGGTATTCTTTAAAACACAACAACACCTATTTAGACAACAAGCTGAATGGATGAGCCTCATACAAAGGTACCCCATGATAATCAAAGACAAACTAGGTAAGGAGATGCTTACTACAGATGCCCTATCAAGACTATACTGTAAACACCTACTTTGCACTAAAAGAGACCCCAATTGGTCCATGTTAATAATGAGAAATATTAAAGAGGGGTTCCCACCTGGTACACTGATGAACATTCAAGAAAAAGTCTTTAAGATCAAACACCTGTTTAAAAACATATATAGTACTCTACATGCATATTACCAAGCAGCAATAGTGTATCCTATGTGCTTTCAACAAAAAAGATTGGCACAATATTTGCTATCACAGATATCTGGGCCACATACGTAGAAGAAACTTACATAATATCTTAAGACACGCTATTGGTGGCCCAAAATGTTGGAAAATATCAAGGAATCAATCAAGCAATGTGAATTATGTGAAAAGTATGTCCGCTCCAAAGCACCCCCCCTAAGATATTAATACCAGTATCAGTCACACAACCATTCAAGGTGTGGGCATTAGACATTGTGGGTCCCATGCCCAGAGATAACAAAGGCAAAAAATACATTATCACAACCATCAACTATACAACACAGTTGCTTATAGCCCAAGCCAAAAAATACCATAAAGGACATAGTCTGAGACGCTTTATTTGTGTCACATTCCAGAATAGATCAGCTAAAACATAGTCTGTCTATATTAAGAACAATAAAACAATCAACTGATTGCCCACTTGTTTTGCCACATTTGCTATTCTATGCCTGTAAACTTGTTTAATTGTGCTTAAAAAGTGATATTTTAATCAAGGGTTAATTGCACATAGAGCCTGGCCTTCACCTCCATAGCTAATAATAGATTTGTAGCATTTAAGAGCCACTTTTCTCTGTTTGTCAAAGCACGTGAAACTGGTTGTTTTCACGCCCAGGCACTTTCTGATGCTACTACACCACTTCCTCCATATGACAAGCTTTTTTTGTGCCTGCTTTACTTGACAAACAATTTCTGCTCCCACTATATAACCTTTGAACCTATCAAATAAAGCACCAGTTTTTTCTTATTATCTTCCTTTCTTCTGGCATTTATTGGCTGTCACTATACCAACCACAGGTATAGTAATAAGAAAAAGAAGTAGTAGACTAACCATTTGTAGAAATCAGCACTCAGGCTGCATATTTTACAACATTGGCGCTCATGGCTTCTACAAGTCACAGCCTTCTATCTTCCTACCCCCAAAACTATTATGAACCACCATGATGTTCTTATTTCCAAAAGTTGCATTTTAACTACCTGGGCTGATAGAGAAGATCTTTGCTGTCAAAACAACACCTTGATGGTCTCCCTAGATGAACTAGCTCAGAAGTTAATCAGAGTTGAATATTCAGCCTGGGAGAACTCATTGATATGTCCCAAAAAGGAAAGGTGATTAGGTATTGGGCCTACAAAAACAACAATCAACGCTGCACAGACAAATATTAGTGTATCTCAGCTGATACTGATCAGATTTGGACGTTCTTACTCTCAAATTGAAGCCAAAAATCAGGAGCTTTGATATGTCTATTTTTTAAACAATAAACAAAAGAAAAGCGTGAATTTCAAAGATTCTCAAATGAATATGATGTCATACAATCAGCTGATGTCTCAGACTCACAGAATGAGCCCACAGATGAAGACCCAAGAACCTCTGAGAATGATCTGGAAGAATCAGAACAAATGGTATAAAAAGAGCCTGATTCCCATCCCCTTCATTTTTGGTTATTTTTGGTCCTTGAAATAAATAAATAAATAAATCAAATGCATCCAATCATCAACTTAATGGTTCAGAGTCAGAAGCCCTTGGGCCCTGACAATAACACTGTTTTTTGGAGGGAAGAATGCCCCTGCCTATACCTGTGGCTCCTTCTTCTCACCCCAACATAGCATCAGTCTTCAATGCTTCTGGTTTGCTACCTGATGAACTCTCTGGTTTCCCCTATTTTCAACCTTGCCTAAGCCAGTGGTTGCCTAACACCCAAAATCTTTAGAATTTGCCAGCTCTCAGTCAATAATGATCTCCTGGATGAACTCCATTAGAGAAGCTCTTGCCTCCTTGACTCTAATTCAGCTTGATCTCATGACTAAAGGAACTGTCATAAACAACATCTTCTTCTCCCTGGAGCATGCCTTGGTGAAGGAAGTCTGGTGTCAATATTCTCCACTTTCTGCTTTCAGTTGTTCTACTGATGAAATCCTCCTTAATTCTGAAAGCCTAAAAATTGGTAGCTACTCTGGATCCTGCTATGCCTCCAAACCTTGCTCAACATATACCAGAAGCTGTTAACTCCCACTCTGGAATGGCTCTATGAATGAGCAAGATAAAACACACCCTTTTTTCTTTGGTGCCCACCCATATGAAGCAGCATGGAGCCCTGGAGATCCATATTCATCCAAGAAAATTCCTAAAAAGCCTAAAGATATCCAGAACAACTGCATCATAGAAACCTCTGCTCTTAAGGAAAAGATAAAGGCACAAGAGAGACGATGGGTTTTCTGGAAGAGGAATTGGCTCTGGCTGTGTCAGGAATATTCCTGACAACACCCTTTGTCAAGATAATCTTTTGGGCACAATTGGGCTCAAAGAGCAAAATAAAAAATTGCAGCAGTTCCCCCTGATTAGGGAAACTGCCGCAAAACACCTGGCTGAAGAAGAAAAATATAAAAATTAAATTTTAGCAAAAACAGGTTATATACCCCAGCTGCGGACCGCGCAGCTGGCTGCCAGCCACCCAGCCAGCCCCCGCCAGTCAGTCCCCCAGCCGCCAGATGGGGAAATTGCCCAATTTGGAATCCCCAAAAGGCAATTTCCCCAAACCCAAAAATGGGGGGAACTGCTGCCCAAATTTGGAACCTACCAAATTTGGAGGGGATTTACAAGATGCCCAGCATGACAATTAATGCATCAACTGCAGAAGTTGAATATGAATGCATGAAAGTGCCTGAAGAAGCTCCAAATCCATGAAATTCCAAGATTAACAATTCATTGCTTGCCAAAAAATCCCCATCCCACTCCCAAAAGGGAATTCCAGACAACACTAAGTGTTTGGGGTTCCATGTTCAATGTTTTGCACTATTCATGCCCCACAAGGATGATAGTATATAATAAAGCCAGATCACTTGATGATAGTTTGTGCTATCATTAAGTGAAATTACCCCTCAATAGTATCACATAAATCAATCAAAACTTTACCCTACAATAAGTTAAAAGACACCAAGCTTTGTCTGCCCTTCCCCAGGACCAGGAGATGAACCATCTTATCTTCTCAGCTGTCCTCACAGCATGCCTAGGGATTGGGGGCCACCAATACACTCAACAGCATGGGCCATTCAATAAATCACCTGGCAAGTATTACTAAAAGGAGCCGGCACAGCTCAACTCCTCTGAGCAGTACTCCTGGCCCACGCTGGTATTGCACCACCCCACCCAGTCCGTAGCCATATACACCTGTATATACTACGTAGTCACGTATTTCACCGGTAACTTTGGACGCTATAACATGCACGCCAAAGTCTTTCAATTGATGATGACAGTCTATTCAATTGTGACAGCGCTCACAGGCTTCAAAGTTGCCAACTTGGTCCCTTATTTTGCTAGAATGCTTCACAATTGTTAGGTCTTTACAGTCAGGCTGCCCTGCAAATCAACCAATGCAGTAATTGCAGAAGTGGAATTTGGGTGCATGAAAGTGCCTGAAGAAGCACCAAACCAATGCAAGTTAGAGATTAACAATTCATTGCTTGTAAAACCATATAATCCCACTCCTAAAAGAGAATTCCAGAAAGCACCAAGTGTTTGGGGTTCCCTGTTCAATATTTTTCACTATTCATGCTGTGATGACTGTGCATCATACCCTCACTCACCCATGAGGTAAAACATGGGTGCATGGCCTATCAGTTAAATTGGGATGATCTGGACAACTACTGGATGAAAAGTAGTTCAGTCTCTTCTCAGTTCCCTTCCCCATTCCTGCACAATTGTTAATATGCAGGAATAATACAAGTATATAATGACTCTCGTTCTTAGCAATAAACACACCTTTTTACCCACATACTTTGCACTTTTAGCTTGATCTTACTCTTTAAGACTCAAGCTCCTAACCAGACTATATTAGACTCTGCTTTTCTTGTTGCCTTCACTACTTCAGGTAACAAGACAATCTCCTTTCTATGCTAAAAGTTTAGAGTTAGTGCCCTAGGCTTGATCTAAGTGCGCCCTACTGTCTCCTGCAACCAGCAGCCCAGTAGAAGTAGTTCCCTTTGGCTTCTCTGTAAGAAGTTTACACAAGGTTCCTTTATCCTCAACACCCATCTTCTGTGAGAATCACACATGCCCCACCAGATGATAGTATATAATAAAGATCAAACACTTGATGGTAGTTTGTGCTATCATTGAGTGAAACTACCCCTCAATAGTATCACATAAATCAATCAAAACTTTACCCTACAAGAAGTTAAAAGACACTAAGCTTTGTCTGCCCTTCCCCAGGACCAGGAGAAGAACCATCTTATCTTCTCAGCTGTCCTTACAGCATGACTAGGGATTGGGGGCCACCAATATCAACAACTGTATGGGCCATTCAACAATCCATCTGGCAAGTAATTTTACAAGGAGCCGGCGCAGCTCAACTCCTCCAATCAGTACTCCTGGCCCACGCTGGTTTTTCCCCACTCCACTCAGTCTGTAGCTATATATACCTTTATATACTACCTGCTTACTTATTTTGCCAGTAATTTTGGACGTTATAATGTACACTGTGACCGTACTACAGTCATATTGGGATGTGGTTTCACAAAGAGGTTGAATTGTGATGAATTTCATAGGTTGAAATTCAAAACAAAAGGATTGGCCTTGGAGAGACTTTCCAGTGTAGTAATTTATACCAGGAATCAATTAGGCTGTACTAATTAAGGGCCGTAATGAATAATCTGAACGGTTCAGATTATGCAACTAGGTGTCTCAAACCAATTTATTAACTGGGAAGGTTAATTAATTGATACCCTTGAATATGATTTATGATGATTTAATCATAGGCCAAAATGGACTTGACTGTATCAAGTAAAGACTTGTTGTCTTCAAATGGATTAATTAACTGGGAAGGTTGATTAGTATATGCTGGGAATATAATTAATGAGTATTTAGTTATATTGTTTAATTGCCTTGACTGTGTCAAGAAGTTTGGTTAAGGTTAGCCAAAAGTAAACCCCCAAATTGTGGTTTAAAAGCACTGTTTTGGCAAATTAATTAGGTGAGAAGCGCTGCCACACTGCCTAATTGATTTTTAAAGTGCCAAGGCGCCGCCCAGTGAATGTTTCAGGTGCTGGGGAGCCGCCTAGGAAAGTTCCTGGGCGCCATGGTGGCACCTGGTTTGAGTTTTGAAGTGTTTTAATGGGGTTTAAGGCAAAAAACTATTAAATGCAAAAATAACTAAATATAGACAATGGTGTCTATACATTCAGGATTAATCAGCTTGTTCCCAGTTGGAACAAGGATAGCTTGGATCAGGAATACGTATATTCCACAGGAGTTTGGCGCCAGAAGTCTGGAATGCTTGAAGCCAAAGCAATACATTTCCAATGAAGGAATCAGGTGATTCTGGAATGTATTATGGCACATTCTTATAGGTTAAGAGTGTGAAGATCTTTTTGGTAAAGATCTGGATTGGATGACACTGTTATGTCATAAACCATGTGATAGGAATCCAGGTGTGATTCAGGAACCAGAGGGGTTTTCAGCCAAATGTACCCCAATTGGTATATAATGGAAACATGATAATTATAAAAAATGATGCTTATGTGTGACAATAGTTGCTTTCCCCTCAATATTTTTATGTTTATGTTTTTTTTCTTTTGATTGGAAGAAGACTACCATGGAATGAAAGAGATGGTATGCAGCTAAGACTATGGGAAGCAAAAAACGTGGAAGTGATCACCAGATGGCAACAAGTTTAACTCCAAGATTGCTTGCCTGGAATCCAAGCTCATTGAAGCTTACATAAAGGATTCCCCTTCAAACCGTAAAAGCGTCAGACCAGGATAATGAAGAAGCAAGCATGAATTTCCTGGATCCGTCACATACACGTAAAGGTCTTTTAATGGATGATGACAATCTACCTCATTGTGACCGCGCTCACCAGGTTTCAAGAGGCCAACTTGGTCCCCTAATTAGCTAAAATACTTCCCCAATTGCTGGGTCTTTACAACAGTGCCTGTCACACTGGGCCATCAAGCTGAAGGCTTATGACTATGAGATTAACCACTGGGCTGGAGCTGCTCACCAGAATGCAGATGATTTATTCTGCCTTACAACTGTTGCTCTGGCGTCTCCTATGGCAGCCATTTTTTATTGCAAGACCTTGGAGGACCCTTCTTTGTGGAAGAAGGAGTTGTTAGTCAAAAAAGGCTAGTGTAAGATAAGGGAACTAAACTGACTAAGTATGGCTCCCATCCTGGGGGAAAGATCCACCAGGATACCATCCAGTGCAATACTGAAATGGCCGCTTGTAGGGGCGTCCAGAGGGAGGACACAGGAGACAACTGGGGAAGGTTAGAATCCAAACCCATCAGAACCAGGCTGCTGAGAAGCCAAGGGGTGCGCCTGGGGGCAGAATCATGAGTGGAAAACTTTTCTGCAGTGACAGGGGACTCAGTCTTCAAGAGAGGGGACACCTTGGCAACAGTGACTTCTGGGGAAACCACAAGTTCAGATCTGGAGAGAAAAAGCTCAAGATCATTGCTGGTGAGGCTCTTGACCACCTTTCCCCCTGCTGCAGCCAACCCATGAGCTCAACCAGAGAGGTCACCAAGAAATAGCAGAAGGTGAGAAGGATCTTCCCCCACATAGGAGGCGGACAAGGATAAGCAATTCCATAGATCTGGGGTGGTAGACCAGATCAGAAGAAGAACTGGGGCTAGAGTAAAAACCACAAACTTCACAAAGGGAGAAACCATTATGATTCCACCAGAGTAATTTTTTGGGTTGGTTACCTCACAGGAAAGTAGAAGAAATTAGGTTTTAGGTACAGGGAGAACATCAAGGACAAGCTCAAAAGATAAAACAAGCAGAAAGCTTCTAATTGACATATATGAAAGCTAAAGTTGAAGCAAAGCAAAAGCAGGATAATTTTGGAATTGAAGTAAGAATATATATACCTTAATACTAAAATTTAAAGATCAAAGCAGATTTTGAAATCAACTAATTTAAATATATACACTGTTACTAATTTCAACTTTAGGAGCTTCAATAGCAACACTGTAAACCAAAGAAGAGTGTATAAGGTAACAAAAGACTGACAATTTTACTAACAAATTGATAAGAAATAAAGGGTCTGAGATAAGGCCAAAATAGAAAATAAGTATTTGAAAAGCTTAGCTTTTTATTGAGTAAAAATGAGCAAGCAGGGAACTGGAAGTCTCCTGTCTTACTTTAAGAGATGGACTTGAATCTAAAAGATCACCTGACCCAAGAATGGGGTTTGATTGGCTTGCAGAGAAATTTTGCAGGAGGAAATCCAAAGGGTTGGAGAGTTTCTCAATAATTTCCGGCCCCAATTCTGATTAGCCAATGCCCATGGAGTGAGTCAGGGCATCATTCAAACCAATTGAATTGGAGTTTGCAGATTTGAAAGTAGCACACCACAATTGTTTAACCTTCATTTGTTTTAAATGAGGACAAAACCAAGCCAACAAATAATCCAAATTGATCAGGGATTCTTCCTAAGTGGGAAAAGAGTTCAGAGCATCAGTATTTACCACCTTGGAAGGGTATGCCAACACAAATATCATCAACTGTGTGGGCTAAATTCTCAAGGGAGTCAAGTGGTTAATAGAATTTTGAGCCGTTTTCTTTTTTTATGTCAAGAGAAAATAGTTCTAATCAGGGCCAAAGGGGGGAGTAACGTTACAGCTAGTTCTTAAAGCTGTTTGGGAACTCTTGGCCGCCCTATATCTGCCCATCCTTGCAAATGTACTCAGTGATAGCCACTCACAAGAACACTCATTATAATGGGATTCAGAAACCTCTTGCCTTGCTGATACTGCACTGTTTCTGGAAAGGTATTTACTAATATGTTAGGGGACCCTAGATTCCTATCACAATTTCAACATTAAAATACCTAAGGTTGCCAGTTCTAACACAAGCCTGTCTGCACAGGTTTTGCCTTGTATATGGTTACCATCAATGTGATGGGTATCTTATCAGTCACCAACAGCTTTAAAAACTTCATAGTTGTAGCTGTAGGCTATCTGACCAAATGTGTAGAATCCAAAACAATCCTCAATTAATCTGCATTAGTGACAGTTACCTTAGTCCTGGATAACATCACATATATGCATGGCTGTCCCCAGATCCTTCTGATTGACAAAGGGACCAAGCTCATCAGCTCCATTATCTCTTGCCTCCATCAATCATTGGGAATCTGTGGAACTCTGCTCACAAACTATCATTCTCAGACAGCTGTGATGGTTGAACAGAATAATGGTGGCTGTTGAAGATAATATGCAAACTCAGTCATTAACATGAGATAGAGTGGGATAACTTCTTGCCAAAGCCACCTTTTCATATAACATTATATACCACCACCTTACTGGTAAACTACCATTCCAGTTAGTATATGGAAGGGCACCAGGACTCAAACCCTTATTATACACTCTGGTGAAGCCCAGCCTTACTGCATCTCCAGAAGCCTATCTCCATGAGCTTGTTGAAACCTTGATTGCCTGCAATCAAAAGCATACACTGTGAGCTTAAAATATAAGCTCCAAGGCCTTGAGAAAACTTCCTCCCAATAATATTATCTATCTACATATACCCTAGAAGACTCTGTATACCTCATCAAAAGAGGCTATTTATGAGAAAGCAAACTGGCCTGCTTATGGCAAGGCTCAGCCCAGTTCATTCAGAAGAATGGCCCTAACTCCTGTACCCTGAAGGAGCCCGTTTATGGGCAATTAATTACTAGAATATGCACCCAACAATTGTGTACTACCCCTAATGAGCAATAGTAAGCCCCAATGAGGACAACAAACCAAAAAACAAAAGCCTAATTAAAAAATTACATGGGTTATTGTCCTTTTTTGTGATATTTAGAATATATAAGTTATAAGAAATATGGAACAAGCATTAATCAGAGACTGACAAGACTCTTCTAATACTGCATCAACTGTTCCACCACTTGAACTGAAGCCAGGAAGCACAACTGATTGCCGTTGGAGCTACAAAGCTGAGGCCCAGGATAAAACACATGATACCCACCAGAAAAGAGACACAATTGATTTATATGGCCACCAGAAAACCACTCCTCAGTCCAAATGAGCCCCTAGGTTCAAGTACTGACCATCTAAGACATTGAGCACCACCAACTTATTGCTGGTCTCCTCTTCTGTTAATGGCCTCTGGCCTTCTTAGTGATCACCACCTGCACCATCTTCTTTGCTGTCCTTTGGGGTTTCTTTGGATATCTGCTTGTCATTCCTGCTTTCCAAGGGCATCATAAAATTTAAACTGTTTGTCTGATACAGTGAGGGGAAAAGTTACATTCCAGAATGGATCATCCAAAACATAGTACATATAAGTTAAGAACAATAAAACAATTTCCCAATTTATCACTTTTTTGTTGCATTTGCTATTCTATGTCTGTGAACACATTTAATTGCGCTTAAAAAACAATATTTTAATCAAGGGGTAATTGCACATAGAACCTGGCCTTCACCTCCACAGCTAATAATAGATTTGTAGCATTTAAGAGCCACTTTTCTCTGTTTGTCAAAGTATGTGAAACTGGTTGTTTTCACGCCCAGGCACTTTCTGATGATACTACATTACTGCCTCTCTATGACAAGTTTTTTTGGTGCCTCTTCCCTTGGCAAACAATTCTCACTCCCAATATATAACTTTCAAGCCTATCAAATAAAGAACCAATTTCTTCATATTATCTTCCTTTCTTCTGTCTTTTATTGGCTTTTGCTATATCAACCACAGGTATAATAACAAGAAAAAGAATTAGTAGACTAACTATATGTAGAAATTAGCACCCAGGCTGAATATTTTATGACAATTAGCAAAGAGATCATGGTCAAGTTTGGAAAATCTGAACTCCTAATTACATATGGAGGAACCAAACTCAAAGCCATTGACACCAACATCTATCTTGCCAAGAAGGGGATAAAGAATAAAGTAACCAGCCCCTATCACCTGCAAGTAAGTTGAAGATTAGAGCAATTTAATGACTCTCTTGTAGAAGCACTCAGTAAATTGTCTGCCAATAATCTGTGGCTCTGGGCCAACATGCTTCCAACGGCACTAATTGTATGTCAAACAAAAGTCAATCACAATACAGCAAAAGCCTTTGCAGAACTTGTTTACAGACACAAACCCACCATTTTCAGAACTAAGTTAGGGCCCTTATTACCTATATATAAGAAAGTAATGGCGGAAAACAACCCTGACTTAAAATACACTAGAAAAGAACAAGAGGCTAAAGAAAAGAAAAGTGTTGAGAGCAAAGAAATCCACATCCAATAGGAATTGTTTAAAGTCAGTGACAAGATTTGGGATGTCAATCACAACTTAAAAAAATTGGAACCAGGGCTACAAGTGCCATGAATTTTTATGGAAGTCAAACTAATCAACACTCACCTCATCAAAGGGATTGGTGCTTGTACTGAACTAAAAAGTATGCACCATGACTGACTTTGCTTCTTCAAAGCAAGGGCTGCACAACACAACTCACAACTACCTGTACCTATTGCCAAACTGGATCAATATCAATCTCAAATCCCTGACACTCTCAAGAAAATTCCCAAGGTTCCACCTTCCAGCAATCCAGGGGGAGATGTCATAACATTTCCAATTACTATCTCTTGGGAAAGTGATTCCTTAAATAATTCCCCAACTAATCATTAAGTTTGTGGCACTTCTATCAATTTCCCATCAATTACGGGGATCAGCCCTTTTGAGTCCTAAAAGGAACACTACCTTGACAGACCTCATGACTTAAGAGGAACAATTAATTGGATAATACCCATGACTACCATGATATACATGGGTAGCATGTGGCTTCCCATGATACTATATAATCCCCATTATTCATATCACATAAAGTATCATTATCTTCTTAATTTTCCCCTTTATCTTGTTTCATATAATTCCCTGAAGTATATACTTGACACTATCTATGAGCCCTATATAAGCAACAGTGACCATGACAATAACAAAAAGCCTGAGTTTTATAGAACTACAAAAAGAAAGTGTATGTTAAAAAAGATCACAGCTTCTACAGCAAGGTGTCTATTCCTTGTGTTCCAGCTGCCAATCAGGATCCTGTCTCATCTGCACCAAAAAAGGCAACCTGAAAGGCAGTCCCCAACATAAAGTGTATTGTCATTCTCAAGCTGATACAGTAATCTGATGACTTCAAGCAGGCCACAGCCATTGTTAGGATGGATCCCAAATACACTAGTAAAACATTCAACAATTTCATCAATACTGGCCAGGTTCTTGCCACAGAGAAATTGTTGCACGTTTTCACCATGCTCACCAAGGAGCACAAATGGGCAATCTGCCAGTGGATAAACCAAGACTGCTATCTACAACTAGAAAATATACAGGTGATATGCAAGTCCA
Source organism: Entomophthora muscae (assembly GCA_014839935.2). Classification (NCBI taxonomy): domain Eukaryota; kingdom Fungi; phylum Entomophthoromycota; class Entomophthoromycetes; order Entomophthorales; family Entomophthoraceae; genus Entomophthora; species Entomophthora muscae. The sequence goes on from QTSX02000115.1 coordinate 168,593, forward strand.
CTTTTGGGGTTGAGGCTTTCATTTCCTTTTATTATCATTTAGTAAAGGGTCTGCGGGTTTGTGGAAAAAACTTGGGGTATCTCCCTACAATCAAAACAGCCCTGCTAATATTTTGACCTGGAGAAATTATGCAGAGGTGTAAACTGCGCTCAAAAACAAGGGTATAGTCAAATTCTACTATATTGGCAAATCAGTGTTTGCCTTGTCCATACACAATGGCTACCTATGTGCCTAAAGGTGAAAAGGATTATGTGACCTGGCGTGCAGCTTTCTGTTCTGTTGCCTACTCAATAGTAGCTCTTCTTGGTCCCCTTGGTATTGAACTATACCAGATAATCAAGGGTTCACATAATAGTGAGACCTTCCTGAAATTTCTCTGATTGATTCAGGAGCACCTCTGAGTAACCAGTTTGAATGTCACCAATATTATTCTGCTGGATATGTTGGTCTCCACAAGTTAGCCAATATTCTTGAGGGATTTCTAATGATTGAGCCTGGTGAAGAAATTGGCTCACAGCAATTGGCTACAGTGCCTTTACGCCTTCTATTCCTCCCTGCCTATTCACCATAACTGAATCTAATTGAGGAAGTCTTTGGGTAGCTCAAGCAAGTTTTCAATAAGGGGACACCATTTGGGCCAGACAATTTGTTTAATTTACTGCAGGTTGGTGTCCATACTCTCCCAGCTGAGACTGTGGCTAAATTCTATGGCCACACTGATTTTTTCTCCCTGTGTGTCTCTCCAAGCAGCCAATCAATTAAAGGCTTAGCAATTTTAATTTTTTTGTATTTTAATTTTTAATATTTGCTTTCATTTAGTTTAATTTGTATTGCTGTACTTTTTGTAATTAAGCTTGATATACTGTCAGGTATAATGAAAATTAACAAATCAAATAATAATCAATGAGGAACAAGTTTAATATTTTAATATATATTTTTCAGATGAATACTTAAAAATATTTTAGATTTTAAATGAAGATATATATATAAGATATTAAAAATTGAACATGATTTAATGGGATTTATTGGGGATGTGATTGATGGAATTCTAGGACTTGTTTTTGAAATAAACTGTAAATTTTTTGCCAAAGCATAGTTTGACATGGCTCCTGTACTATAGAGCTTACAGTGGCTTGAGTATTGCAACACTTGATACAATTGGATAAGAGGATTTTTTCTGATGAAGATGAAATTCCATAGGTGGCAGAAAGAATAACAGTGTCCTGAATAATATGCTCTATTGAGCTGTACCCAGACACAATCCTTTTTCATCTAGTAAATGTCAAATTTTTTCCAGTTTAGTTATTATGTTAAGTGTGTTTCAAGCTTATGCTTTAATTCCCATAATTATAGCAAGACTTAGGTAAAAAATAAGTGAATTCTCTGCCCTTTAAACAGGGCCAAGGACTCACAAAGTTTTCATTATATAGGGTACTTATTTTATTTTTTGAGGGAGTTTGTTGCAAAGGTTTTTTTTCATGGTCAGTATGATGACAGTATTGTCAGAGCACCATGAGGCCTCAAAGTCCCCAAGGACGCCCACAACACGGGGCATTATGGTGAACAAACTGGTGATAAGATTGGTTACTTTTTCTTTAAAGAAATTTAGGACTTGCAAATTTGTGTGCTTGAGGAGGAAAATAACCTGACTTCTTCTTAGCCTCTCTTTATTTCAGGAAAAGTTGTGATACAACATAGTGTTAAAAAAGCCCAAGACAAGGAGAATAAATAGCTTGTGCAATTTGGGGGGTGGAACATACTGATCAAGGTGGATCTTTGGGGCCACAGCCAAAACTGTGACCTGCTATTAAGTGACATCTGGTTTTTTGGAGTTCTGCTAGTTTTTTTGGGTTGATAGGGTGATTTTTATTTAATTTTCTAACATTTCAGATTGGATGGCTTTTTTCAGAACCAGCTGACGCCCAATATGGAGATGTAGTTATTGAAAAAGGTCTTGGCCACATGTGGTTTCAGGAATTGCTAAAGTGCACCTTTGTTCTCTCTTATAAATAAAAATTTACATAATCTTTTTATTTATTTAATATTTTATTTTTTACCTTCTTCTATATCTTTACCTTTTGCCCCCTTGACAAGGGCTGCTTCACGGGAATTGTCACTAGTTGGTTGCTGGTCTTCTATTGATTTATGTCTCTTTTTATTTTTTAGCTGCTTGAGCATCTCAGGGTCCTTTGACCATGCCTCTGCGGTTGCAAACCCCTGAATCCTGAACTGTAGGTTGGCAAGAACATCTTTCTGTACATTAAGTAGCCTGGTTGCAAGTTTGTTAGTTTTATTTGGTATTTTCCTCTTCACAGCCTTCAAAGTAAGTTTGTTCAGTTTGTCACCTTCTAACACCACCTCCTTAAGCATGTCCTTCACCTTTTGATTAACCTCCTTGATTTTGTCCACTGCTGCGTCCAGCTCCTTGATCATTGCCTCCAATATTAACATGTTTTTCTTGTGCTTATCCCAAACCCTTTTATAACAATAAAAACATCCCAATAAAATATGTCTATTCTATTGTATCTATTAAAATTTAATAAATAAATCTGATTTCATTATGATTTTATTAGCTCTAAGTAATAATATTCATTTGATATTGATATCCTGTATGTTGTTTGTATATACCAACCTATTCCAGGTATCATGAACAACATATTTTATCCAAGTAAAACCTGACTTATTCCTAAATCAGTATGCCAAGTTGACCCAAAGTATATATTTACTAAAAGATAGCCACTTTCACAGATTATATGTAGATCATATATTCCAGAGTGCGTAAACCAACCCAATCTTAGTATCATGAACAACTTGTTTTTCTCATGTATATGTTTTGTTCAAGTAAAATATAATTTAATCTTGAATCAATATGCCAAGTGCAACCCAAAGTACATATTTATCAAAAGATAGTAACTTTCATGTGTTATAGGTAGATCATTTATTCTAGAGATATATGCAATGTAATAGATAATTTCATTTAAATCTATTGTTTTCTATTATAATTTTAATATATTCAAAGCACTACACTCAAGTGAATTTTAAAAACTACAAGTACAACAGGCCAACCAATTAGAATGGGTGTAAATGTGGTGTCTTTGTGTTTGGCTCAGACCAGACACGTCTCAGTTATTGCACCCAGTTTAACTTGATGAAATAAGTCTGTTGAAAATAAGAGATGTCTTTGTTTGCAAATTGGCACGCCAACTTGTGGTCAATCTAGTACCAGAGAACCCAGAGGTCTGATGCTAGAGTGACCACAAGTTAGCGTGCCAATTTGCAAACAAAGACATCTCTTATTTTCAACAGGCCTATTTCACTAAGTTAAACTGGATGAAATAAATAAGGTGTGTCTTGTGACAGAAATTTCAGGATAGTATGAAGCTGTTTCTAAATGGTGGGAAATTACCACCCAAATCCACATAGAATTAATGATTAACCACCAACGTGGCTTCAGATATTATTTTGTAAGATTTCCAATTGAGATACTAGAATTAAGTAAAACAATTAATCCCAACCAAATTAGCCCAAGATAAATAGACTGTGAAAGCATCAGAGTATCTTCAGAATAAAATTAAGGACGTTGAGATGCAACACAATTTTCAGTTTCAAAGACAGGGGGGACAACTCCAAGATCAGCATGCATGGAATTAACATTGGGAGGTGCCAACAACAAATTTCCAACTTCAGGGCCCCATCTTCCAGTAATGATCCAGCTTAGAATCAGATTGTAGGGAATGTAGTGCAACAATTAAACTACAGGATGCATTTTAAAAATATAAATTAGACCAAGGGATATATGATTTTTATTGAGTAATTTTTTGGGAGGACTCAACTCTTAGAGTTGAAACAGTGAAAATAATTCAATATATATCAAAAATTGACTAAGCACTACACCTGGATCTTGGGCTCTTATTCCTTTCTCATTGTCAAGTGAATATCTGGTCCAGGTTGCAAAGAACCCTTGGGTGACCAATTTCTAACAGCCATGCTGATAAATAAGTTCATATCTGGTGACCCTTAAGTTACATTGATTTATCAACATCAACTTACAGGGGGAAATTGGATTCAACCGGCAAACTGGAGCAGCTGTAACCCATTTTCAATTAACTGTTTGATTCAAGTCTGTTAAATCAGTCAGCTTTGTTAAAGGTTTCCTGGCTTTCCAAGCTTTCCTAATTGGCTGAATAATCCACAGCATTATGGAACTTACTGTGACATGTCTGGTCTGAGCCAAGAATAAAGACAGCAAAAATGAATGCACATTCTAATTGGCTGGTTTGTAGCACTTTTAGTTTTTAAATTCACTTTATTTTAGCGCTGCAAAAATATTAAAGCTATAAAATAATTAAATATAATTAATATTTATTAAAACAGCTTAATTTAACTTGTGGTATGATTAAAATTAATCATCACTGTAGTAAAATATAAAATATTTTTTATCACAATAAAAATACTTACTAATCAAACCAATATATATTATAAAATAAAAAATTGTTTTGGGGGACAAGATTTAGTTGGTAAAATATAGGAGTGGGTGGGGCAAACTAGTTGGCGGGCTGGATTGTGGGGGGAGCACTTGAGTGGCTGGAGGGGTTGGTTCTGGTCACCTGGGAGGATTAGATGGGGACTAGGGCGGCTCAAGGACCTAGTGGAGCATGAGTGCCTTGAACAGCTTAGAGGATTTGGTGATGCATGACATGATATACAGACTTGGAGAGAACAGTGATTGGCTTGTACACCAGGGATTTATGAGGGGGAAGATGGGGGGTCCTTCAATGATTGGCTTCTTCTGTGAGCATTCATGGCTATCTTTGTGAACATGTCTGTGACCTTCTGACAGGGGAACAGCACAGTGTGATCATTGACTGCACTAATCAACTGGCTGAAGGTTGTGGGGTTGCGCTCACAGAGGGTGTCCCCAATGTTGAAGAACAACACATCACCCAGGTGAAGATCAGTATGACTGACAGGGAAAATTGAAACATTGTGGCTGTCTGCTTGGATTTTTTTAAAGGCCACTTAAACACACTCCATTTGGTGGCTCAGATTTTTTTGGAATTTTGCATTGACTAAGCTCCAGGTGACAAGAAGGTCAGAGAGAAATTTCCTGTACCAGTACCCATTAGTGTAACTGGTTGTGGTTTGGTAAAATACAGTCCCTTTTAGGGAATCTTCTAGGAATGCACCAATGAAAATCCCCTCAGTTTCCATCTTTTTATCCTTGGGGGTGTTCTTTTTCCCCAAGATGCCATAATTATGGACTTATAATGACAATTTATAATAGGGTGTAAAAATGACATTATCTAAATTACTTGACAGGCAGCAGGTTATTGTGGTACTAATCACAGGGTTGTAGGGAAAATCAGAGCCACTATCCAACTCATCAGCTGGCTAATTTATCATAACCAGAACACTAACAACAAGCTCAATCATCCACTTCTATGCAGTGCAGCAGGCTATGAAGATGCTGTGGAGCCCAAGTAGGCAACAGACCTTAGTCAATTAGAGGTACAAGCCCTGCTGGAGATGTCAAGAATTAGAGGATAGGCATCCTTGATCTGGGATTTGATCTTCTTTTTTGGCTTCTGGACCAGCTTTGCACCACCTCTCTTCAAGAGGGCTCAGAACTCACAATTAATCATCACCTTGGTGAATTGAAGACAGATGGCAATTTCTGCAAAAATTATGCCACTCTGCCTTAGGCTCACAATCTTCTCTATCATCTCATTGGTTAAAAGTATATATTTTTGGGGGCCTTTGGGAATAAGGGGACCTATATTAGGCAGGGCAAGGTTTGATTGGCCCAAATTATCAAGCAATGGTTGGCTAGGGTTGGAGGGGGGCTGCACTTTCCCAGTCTCCAAAATGTGACACATGATTGGGTTGGGCCTGGTCTTGGGGAGCACCATACTGACTTTCAGAAAAGCCACTTGTTGATGGGCTTGGTGACACATACAACTCACCCTCCTCATGATTTGCATTGAATTGGACATAGACAGGGGCCTTGGCAGTTGTGCTCTCTTGATCAGAAGCCTAAGCTTAGAGTAGCTCCTGGTACTACTCCTCAACAAATCAAAGTTATTTTTGCTGTTGAAACTCATTGTAAACAAAAAGAAATTAAAATTCTATAAAAAACAGAAAGGCAAATTATTTCTATAAAATTGATTTAATTTAAATGAGTGCTCCTAATTTGATTTATTTCCATAGTCATAAATGCTCAAATTTAGATGCACATGCATTGAAAACAATGATGTAGTTCCCTGAATAGATTTTGGTGGATTAAATTCTGAAATCCACTATTGCTAATTTGAGTCCCAAAAATAATCAATATTATCAAAAAAATAAGTTGTTTTGTGTTTGAGCTCATCACTTTTGTGACTGAATCTTGTGTATTCTCTGTTTGTATCATATTTGCCACACACTCATAACCAAATTTGATGTATAATTCTTCATGAAGTGACTGATTAACGTTTGTTTTGAATTTGAGTTCCATGTGTTTACTGCTCCTTTTTGGAATTCAGTATTTGACTTTAATTTTGTTGTATGATTGACTATTTTCTTTTTCTGGCCCTAGATAAATGAAAGCTTTATTGAGTAAATGACCTTTAACTGGTTCCAGTTGAAATATGTTGTGTGACTAAACATGTACATTCTAACCTGACTAAATTTAGTTTATTTCAGTCTGAAAATGTATAAAACTAATTCTAAAAAGGAAATAAAAAAATTAAAGAACTTATATTAAATTACAATAGATTTGGATCCACTTTGATTCCTTATTGACTGAGTGTAATATCCCAAAACTGTGGGTACCTGTTGCAGCAGGTATGGGAGTAGGTTGGCAAATTAGAATCCAGTCAGAGCGGTGATGAAGGGATATATGGTCATCAACAAGAAGAAGATCTTAGTGTGTACATTGTATCTTCCAAAACTCCCGGCAAAGTAGGTCAATACGTAGTACATGGAGGTGTACACCACAATGAAGAGCGTGGAATGTGGAGACAACAGGGGAGGCCAGGGTCCAGCATGGGAGGAGTTCAGTTGGCCAGGATTGTAATGAGGGTCATGACCTAGTCCTTCTGGAGAGGGCCCAAAGAACTCTGACCCCTGTTGGTAGCCTCTAATCCCAAGGCAAGCTGTGAGCACAGCTGTGAAGATGAGATGGTTCATCTTCCTTGGATTGGAGGGGGTTGGCTGGGGCTAACTATTAAGTTGACTTAAGTTTTTAAGTAGAATTTCAATTTATTGAGGGTATTAAGCTCAATAATAGCACAAGCTATTACTGAGGAGGGGTCCTTTATTTATAGTGCTTCCCACTTGCAAAGTTTTGCAAGTGGGAGTGAAAGCAAGGGATTGGAGAGCCCAGAAGTTTGGACAGGATGATTGGGAATTGGGGTTTCAGAAGGTGGCCAAATTCTTGTTCTTTGACAATCTCTTGAGGGTTTGGCCATTCTTGCCCAGAACCAGTGATTTCCTCTGGATGTGGAGTCAGGTGATGTTGAAGAGTCATGGAGTTTTCAGAATCTATTTTTGTTTGGGAGGACATGGCTTGGCTGGAGTCTAGATCTAAATGTTTTAACTGTGCCTTAGAATCCAATTGCTCTGGGTAGAACTGTTGCTCACATCTGAAACTTGAATTGAACTTCCTTTGGTTGGGTCAGAATAATTTTTGAATTTTGAACCCTGAATTTTACCTTCTTCTAAATGACAGGAATAAAATTTTCCTTCCTCTGAAACTTGAGTTTGCCCTTCAGAAGAAGGGCAGGAATTGGTCATTAATTTCCCCTCTGCAACCAGGGACTTTTCTGATTGGCTGCAGGTGAAAGCAACTTCTGATTGGTTGCAGGGTGGGTCCTGGGACCCAGGTGGGTGGCTGGCAGCTGACTGGGACCCAGGGAGCAAGCAGGTGGGCTGGCGGCAGGCGTACTGGGTGGGCGAGCGGGTGGGGGCTGGCAGAGGCCTGGCTGGCGGGGGGCTTGCGGGTGGCTGGCTGGGCGGTGAGGGCTCAGCAGGCAAGTGGGGGTCAGCAGGGAGCTGCTGGCAGCTGACTGGGTGCAGGGAGGCTGGCAGAGGGTGCTGACAGGCGTGGCAGGCGTCTGTGCAGTGGCATTGGGTGCCTGCCTGGATGATAAATTAATCTGGCGCCTACTAAAATCTTTTTTTTCCCTCAATTTTATTTTTATTTTCCCCAAATAAAGGGGGGAAATCTTTATCAAATTTGGCCTCTTGAATTGGGAATTCTCCTATCTTCCCCAGCATTTCCCTTCAGTCAGGATTTTATTTATGTCAGGAATATTCCTGACACTGAGTTGCATTTGTTTTTAGACTGAGATTATATGTTTATATCAACAGGTTTGAAAACCAATGTACTTCTTTTTTAACCTTTACATCTTTTAAATTAACTTACAAATATTTACAATCCCTTTTTTTCTCCAAGAAGTTTCTATTTTTGTAAGCTAATATATATTGTCAACAGGGTTTACCTTTCTTTTTGTAAATTTTAAATTTTTGCTTTTCCAGAAAGCTTTAGGCTTACTGTTACCAATTCCTTATGTAGGATTTTGCACATCTTTTATTTTAAGTTATACTGTAAGACTTCAGACTTTTTCAGCAACTGCTGAAGTTGTATCAAAGACTTTTCTCAATAATCACCAATGAATTACTATTTTCCAAGGATATAAAAGTTACAGCTAGGATTAAGATAAAAGTTTTATTTATGAGCCCAAACAGGAGGAGATCAAATAACTTGGAACAATAGAACTGTGATGGCTTTTATACCCAATTATATGAAAAAAAGATGATAAGGGAACTATTTTTAAGCTATATTGATGCATATTTTTAAACCAGAAATATTTTTTTCAGAAGTAATATTCTGAAAGCTGTAATCAAGGGCTTTTGGCTGACACTAGTTTAGCTTAAATGGTTCCGTATTCACAGAAATACAGGCAACCAAAGATGGTAAAAGAGAAAAAAGCAATCTAACATAAGTCTTGGCATAAATATCAACAGAATAATAAATATCAGTTGAGATTCAGATTCTCAGTCCAGACATATTATCATGGGTAATATCTGGACATTGATATTTCATTAGCTACAAACAAATCCCTCTTAAATACCTTGTTTTACACAGTACATCTAGGATTAGTCAATCAAATGCCACCTTTTGTAGTCCATTTCAAGGCCTTAGCCAATTTTAAAAATACCTCTTCAAACTTTCCCACATTTTTGTATTTTCAAATCTAAATCCCGCACACTACATGCTACAGATTATAATCTTGCACCACTGTAGACAAAGCCCTAAAATCTTAAACTACTCCCTACCCCTGGTCTTCCACAGCCCATAATTCTCTCAGGAGATCCTTCAGTTGATGGAAAGGGCCTGGTCTAAAAGGCCAAGTAGATGACAGAGGCCATCCTCATCACATAGTTTGCAGCAGTAGCCCAGGGGTACCATAATATCATGTGGGGAATTGCCTGTTCAGCAAGCTTCAGCATGGTTAGATAGGCAACCCTAAGCTTGCTGTGATTAAAGGATTTGATGGTGGTAATAAGGGGGATTTCTCCTGTGGCAGCACTCATGGGCTGGCTTGGCGGGGAAAGTTGACAAGGCTTAGGGGTATCTTGAAAGAAGAGAAGGGGAGCATGAGGAGATATTTCCTGATCCAGCACTCTGGGAGAAGGAACAAGGTTTAACGTTGGCAGGTCAGAGGCAGCAATAAGCTGCTCAGTCTCCCAGCCCTGGAATTAGAGCTGAAATTCCTCTCTGTTTGACAGTACTAACAGTATAACTTTTTAATGATATAATAAACTCCTGAAAAGGTCAAATTCTTATGTTGTATTAAATCACAGTTGTTAACTTAATGATATCAACAAGGAGGGTTTTCTAACTTCCCCAGCTATATACTACTGGGGGAATTGGCTTTTGGCAGGGTAAGGCATCCGGATTGGCTGGCTGTCACATGCCACTGTTTTCCTGCAATTCCATCATGTGGTTAGTTGCCCTGGGGTGATAACATGTTATTCTTAGTGTCAGGCACCCACCCACTTGGAATTAATCTCCCAAGCTGGTGAATGATTTCAGAGGGAGTTAGACCAGTTACCAATGAACCCACAGGCAAGGACACCATTCTGAGATGAAAGAGTTCCCCAACTAGACAATATTGGCCTAAGAGCAGATTGAATTGGCCCAGGAAGAAGTACACTCCTAAGTAGCACAAGAGAAAGGCAGAGGCCAATGGACAAAAGACCTGTGGTTTGAAGGTTTTGTGTACAAACCGGTAATTCTGAGGCTCTTCCTTCTGAGGTGGGTTGTGAGACAAGGGGGTAGCAGTATACCATACTCCTGGTATCACCAGCACCAGGAGCTATCTAAGAATTGAGTTTTGGGAGAAGTGCCAGAGTCTGTACACAAACCTATTGAAATGCTGGCTAATACAGCTGGCAATAAGATCATCCAATAAATCAATTTATACCCAAGAGACTTCATAAAAGAAGCCTTATGTTATATCATGGCTAGGATTAAGAAAAGGTTTAAGTCAAGCTAGGAATGGAGAATAATTTACTTAGGGTGAATGTAGACTTTATTGATTGAACAAGTATTGAAATATAACTTACCAGCCTTATATATCAAGTTAGTAATAAAATAATTTGGAATGATAAATAAAGGAGATTAGGAAGTTTGGTGATGCATCTGGGGAATTTGGGGCAACTGGAACTCATGCTATGGTTTTTAATAGAAATAAGCAAAAACATGACTTCAGAAACACCATGGAAATCTTTGCTATATATATGTTGCCTAACAATCCTATCATGAGCTGGAGATGTCCCAGCTTTCCCCAGCTGATTTCTTGAGTACTGGAGAAAGGAAGACAATGGAAACAGAGTTTTTGAAACCATAATCCAAGGTAACAGCGTCAACTGCTGTGTGAATGTCACCATTGATAGTTTGGAGTGATTTCAAAGTTGTTTTGGCACTAGGTGATTGGCTGCATTCTTTCATTGAAGGTAACAATTAGTCAACATTAAGATTAATACTAACATTGTCATCTAGTTGACCAATTAAGTTCAGGGAAGTCTTGGGTTTGATCCCTGTACCTGAATTAAACTAATAATTAAATTCATCTGGGCTGGTTTTAAAAGGTAATGTGGCAGATCCAGGCTTAACCAGTCCATCCTGCCATTATCCTGCCCTTGACTCTTATTGCCATTACCTTCCTTTGACAAAGCTTCAAAGAGCTTTGTCTCCAGAGAGGCAATTTTATGGGACAACACTTTGTTATCATCCTGCCAATGGGTCATGATCTCAACACTCTTTTCCTCCCTTGCCCTTAAAGCCTCAATTTCACAATTTGCCTTTGCTTTCACTTGTTGTAAGATTTTGTCCCATCCTACTAACAGGTTTCAGGAATACCACACATAGATTTGGTTTCCTTGGGCAGGAGTCCCTTCTTTTGCAAAGTAATCAGAGTATAACTCTTTGAACGCAGCCTTTACTTCCACCAAGGACTCCTCAGGCACAGTCTTGGTGACCTCCAGGCTTGCCCAAGCTTCCTCCAACAAACTTGTAGGAACCTCTTTCCTGGTAGCAGTGGTTTCCATGCAAATTACTCCAAATTTGGCCCTTTCAAAATTTAACAAAGAAGACATAATAATTGAAAAGTTAGTTGAGGGGAAAGCGTCAAAATTGACAATATATTTATTAAAGTGTAGTTGTTTTTGCTTATATACCATTCAGGGCATATTTGGCTGAAAACCCCTCCGGTTCCTGAATCAGCCTATGATTCATCTCACATGATCTATGACGTTCAAGTCATCCAAACCTAGATCTTTACCTAAAAGATCACCATTATTTCTCAACCTATGAGAATCAACCAACAATAGGAATAAGTCACCTGACTCCATTCATCCCAATGTACCAATTCAGCATGGAGCTTCCTCAGCTCCCGGCGCCAAAACTCTGTGGATTAAACATCCCAAAACTCAGCTATTAATGTTCCAACTGGGAACCAGATGATCAACCCTGAACTCCTAGGCATCCTTGCCTTTATTTAGTTATTTTTGCATTTAATGATTTTTTGCCTTAAAACCCATTAAAACACTTTGAAACTCAAATCAGGCGCCACCGCGGCGCCCAGGAACTTCCCAGGCGGCGCCCCAGCGCCTGAAAAAATTTGATAGTGGTGCCTTGGCGCTTTGCAAATCCATTAGGCGGCGCGGCAGCGCTTTTAACCCAAAATTTGTGGGTTTACTTAAGTTGACCTTAACCAAACTTCTTGACATAGTCAAGACAATTTAACCAATATAATTAAATCATCATTAATTATATTCCTGTGTATTTATTTATTAATCTTTCCAATTAATTAAACCATTTTTGAGACACCCAGTCTCCCAGATTGACTTGGCCAATCTTGCCTTCTGTTCTTTTATTGAACCTAAATATCCAGTTTTCAGGAATCTTTACCTTAAGACTTCCAATCCAACCTATCTATATGCAATAATCAGAAAAACATAAATAACTTTATATTTTGGAGCATTTATATGGCTAAATTCTCAATAGTGACTTTTGTACTGTCACAGGTAAAATGAAACATATACTACTAACTAATTTAGCTTTTCAATTATTTCCTAATAGACCTGGATTATAGTACCCTTCTGTATTTGGCATTTTCAATGCATTGTTGACAGGAATTTCCTCAGGAAGATTCCTGACACTTAGGTCCTGGTGTTTGGCTTAAACCTTATGGTCCTTATGGTGACTTTTGGGGGGACAAAATCCCCCAACTTCTGAGTGTTTTGGCCAATCAGAAATGTTTCTGATGGTCAAAAACTCTTTTCTGGGTGTCTCCAGGTGTGGGAATCCCCAGGGCATCAATTGTGAATTTTGTGGAATATAGGTGACAAATACTGAAAATGTATTTGTTACCCCAATTGGGCATCTTCATGATTGCAAATTTTCATCCTTTAATTTTTTACTGTTTAATTCATTATCAGACTCATTTAAGATCTTGGCATGGTCTGCTCTTGTTTAAAATTCATGCTTTTTATCAATGATATGTGCTAGTAGGAGAAGCCCCAAACTCACCCAATGATTGATAAATCAGCATCTTTTGGTTCCTTCTAAGATTCAGCTTCTGGTCTTACTTTATCAAAAGTTTAAAGCACTTACCTAATGCTTTATAAGCTACTTCTTTAAGCTTCACACTTTTCTGTCAATGCAATATGGCAATATAAGTAGCCTCAAACTCAGCCATGGATCAAACACTTTTTTGAAGTTTCACCTATCTCTATTGGGAGATCAATAATCCACTGGTAAGGAGCTTATGTGCTGCCATGGGGAGAGATAATGCCTCCCTGTGATTTGCCATCACTTTGTTGTTCTGGCATTGTACCTTGGGACGCATTTCCCCTGAGCTCAATCCAACCAGTTGCTGCCCAGTTGCCCTGAAAAGTGTTTCTCCAACCTCAACTCATCCCAATGGGGTACCGCCAGAACCACATATACTTCATTTCTAATATTTTCTTAGCCCCTGTGGCAAAGGCAATTGAAAGGGTCTTCCAAGATCTTTCTAGCCTTTTTTTCCATGTCTGCTCTGGTAGAAAAACATCTGGGGAGGGGATTCTGGGGATGGTTCCTCCTTGCCATTTTAGCAGAAAATCCAGTGAAATGGTTCAATGCGTCTTTCAAAACTTCTCTGGGACTCCATATATGTTTTCTGTGATAGCTTAGCACCTTCTGCTCACCCAAAGCAAAATGCAGTGGCGGTGTCTGCCCAACCATTCCTATTCTGGGCAATAGTGCATGGTATGCTTTTACCAAGCTATCTAAAGTGGTGATATTGGGCTTTAATTTCAGATATATCTACCTTGCTCCCTAAACACCCCAGGATAATTAGGCTCTGCAGCTGCTTCTCTAAATAGCTACCCAAATGGTGGCTTTAGGCACCCCATGCTCAAACAATAGCAGTAAGTGTCCCCCATAAAGCTGCCCATAAGGCATGTATAGAGAAACTTCAACCACTGTGGTTTTGTACCCAGCTGTATTGTTGCTCCTGCTGGCCTTGGGGTTTCAATACCATGTGTTATTTTCATCCCAGGGCACATCTCTACTGGTGTATAGTACTATCAGGTGTCCCTCTTGCTGGCACTCAAAAGGTGTAAAGTAAAAATATTGATAAGGAGCGCCTTTTGGGAAAGCTTCAAATATGAAATTAGGAGAGAAGAATTGATCTTTTTTTGGATAATACTTTAGACTTATATAGACTTGGCTGTGGCAGATATTTAGTTGGATCAAACCTAGGGGTTGGTCATGTGCGGGATGGGTTCAATCCACTGGATACTTGGATTGTCATGTGATATTGCTTGGTTATCATTCTTGGTATGTCAAACAGTATATTAGAAGTGCACCAAATTGGGCAATGGCTGGATGTTAATTAGGTTGGTGATAGCCAGAAAGCTTGTACATCCAGACCCTTGACACCCCCTTAAGGAGTTACTCTGGTGCATCAGGAGGGGACTTTGTTTTAAAGGCTGCCGCCTGATGCTCCTGGAGCTGTTTACTAGTTGGAACCAGTCTGGTCAAGTGTTCTCCTTTACTAAGGCAGAGACAGGTTCTGTGATATTTCTTGACAATTGGGGTTTTGGCACCTTGGAATTTTACTAGATAGGTGTTGTGATCTGGTCTGTACTTGATGATTCTTCCTGGTCCCCTGCGTACTGAGTCTAGTTTCTTTCTGTTGTCAGCTAGAACCCAGACAAGGGAGTCAATGGGAAGTGGTTCCTCTTTGGAGGTTACCTTTTGTGTTTTGAGCCTTTTTATTTCTGCTATTTTAGCTTTGAGGCATATTTGTTGTAGATTTGGTACTTTTTCTACTGTGGGGGGGGGGGGTTTCCCAGGGGGATCTTTATGTATGGCTTCTTGTTGCGGGTAATTATTTCTGGTTTGTATCCGTAGGTTAGCTCAAACAGTGAATAGCCTGTTCCTTGATTGGTGCGGACCCGGGATACTAGCAATGCATGTTTCACGTATAATGGCCATGTGTCTTTGGCTTTGCCATCCATTATTTTCTCTATGATCCTGATAAGGCTGCTGTTTAGGCATTCAACTTTGCCATTGGCCTGTGGCCTGTATGAAAAGGTTGTGGAATGTTTGATGTTTTTGGATTTTAAGTTGTTGTTTACTACGTGACCTGATAACTTGGTTGCTCCATCAGTTATGATATAATCTGGGGTGCTGTAGTTGGCTATGATTGCTTTGTTAATGAACCAGTTGATGGTTTCTGCTTTATGGTCCTTTGTTGCCCAGAAGATGGGCCAGTGTGTGGCAAAGTCAATAGCTACAATTAAGAAACATTGGTTTGTTTTTGTTTCTGGGAAGGGTCCCACTACGTTTAGCGCCCAAACCTTAAATGGTTCAGGGTCTAGTACTGGGTTGACCATTGGCTGGGGAGCCTTTGTGCTGGTGTATTTCTTGCACACTGTGCACTTTTTCAGAACATCAACTATATCCTATTTGAGTTTGGGCCACCATACTATCTCTTTTAATGTGAGGTATAGGTTGTTAGCCTTTGTATGGCCTAGTAAGCGGTGATGTCTTAATATGGTGTCAACTTTTGTGCAAGTGGGATGTACGGGACATGATTGTTGTTAATGATTTGGTATACCATGCCATTTGATACATGGAAATACTTTTTGTTCCTTACTAATGTATCATGGGTCAGTTAGTGTGTTGAGGGGTCTTTCCCTTTGGTTTTATACTCAGTGTTGTACAGGTTTGGCATGGTCAGGGTCCAGGTGGTCTGGGTGAGCCTCTCTAGGCTGGCATAGTCTAGAGAGATCATCAGCTGTGACCAGCTCTGCCCCCTTTTTTATTGGATGTCCAAATTAAGCTGTTCCAGCAGGGACATCCATTTGGCTTATTGCCGTGTGAGTGTGTTCTGAGTTTTAAAATATATTAAGGATTTATGGTCAGTTAGTACTCAGACGTTTAAATGTCATTCCAGATAACATCTCCATTTTTTTGCATGTGTGATTTATTGCCAGCAATTCTTTATTGTGTATTGGGTACCTCTGCTCAGTGTTGATTAGTTTTCTACTTTCATAACATACTGGAAGGAAGTCTTGCTACCCTGGCTGGCAGATGTGCAGGGCTGTGCCAATGGCGGTGTCACTGGCATCTGACTCAAGCTTGTAGAACCCATTGTTATTAGGGTATTGCAATATTGGTGCTTCAATCAAAGCTTGTTTTAATAGTTGGAAATTATTGTCACATTCTGGTGTCCAGATGAATTTCTTTTTGGCATTACCCTTGGTTAAATCATTGATTGGTGTGGTTAGTTTCCCGCAGTCTTTGATGTATTTCCTTAGGTAAGCTACCATTCCAAGAAAGCATCTAACTTGTTTAACAGAGGTGGGGCGTTAAATGTTATTATGGCTTTAATTTTGTCTGGAACTGCTTTGATGCCACTTTCAGAGACAATGTGGCCCAAGGACAGTAGTTCCTTGTCCATAAATTGGCACTTACTTGGTTTTTCATAAAGTTTGTGCTTTGCAAGTCAATTGAGTGTCTTGCAGACATGTGTGAGGTGTTCCTCTTTTTTTTGAGAATATGATGATATTGTTGAGGTAGCATAATGGATTTGTAAGACTTTTAAGTGCTTGGCTCATCATAGTGACAAGCGTTGCAGGAGTGTTGGTCATTCTCATGGCCTAGGTGACTCCCAGGGGAACCTTCAGCAAGGGGAAGAGTTGAGCCTGGAAGGCCCAGTAGATGACAGGGTCATTCACATCACATAATTGGCAGCAGTATCCCAAGGACGCCACACTCCCATGTGGGGTATCACTTGCTCAGTGATCCCCATCATGGTCAAATAGGCAAATCCAAGCTTACTGTAGTCATACAATGAAGCAGAAGGAATGAGAGGAAGTTCTCCTGTGGCGGTGCTCATGGTCAGGCTTGACTGGGCAAGTTGTTGGAGCAGAGGAACACCAGGAAAGGAGGGGCAAGGTGCGGAAGCAGGAATTAATTCTTGGTCCAGCACTCTAGGAGATGGTTTAAGGGCTGGCGGTGGTTGGTTGGACTCAGCTAGAAGTTGCTCTGTTTCCCAGCGCTGGCGTTGATACTGGAGGTACTCTCTTTTTAAAGTACCAGCAGTATAAAAATTTTAATAATGTAATAAACACCTGAAAAGTATAAATACTCAGTTTGAATTAACCAACAAAGTTTATTAGATGAAGATGCCAACAAAGAAAGGGGATGCCAGTGTTCCCAGCCATATCCTGCTAGAAAACTGCAATTGGACTTACTGGCAACTTCTTATTAGTTACCAATGGGTTGTTCTCAAGCTGGGCCCCATTGGTGACTCCTGATTTGTCAGCTAGATGAGTCCTTTCATTATTTTTGCCCTAGGGAAGCTGGTAGGGGAATTTTGGGCCATTTGGCAACCCAAGTCCCCAATTATGGGTTTCAGAGGGTGTAGGCCAATTAAATTTTTTTAATGGCTTTTGGACGGTTTCTAATTGCCCCCAGGCTTGGCCTTGACCAGGGTTTGATTCCCCACCTGGACTTAAAGTTTCCTTTGGGTAAATCTGCATAATCAATGACGCAATTGATTGGTCATGCAATTGCTCAATTGCAGGCATTAAACCTATGTAACATAGGGTTTTTTCTGGCCCATTCTGGGCCCTGAAAGTCATCCCAAAGTTCATTACCATACACTCAAAGTATCCAAATTGTGTATGGAACGCAGTCTTTGGTATGTTCTTTTCCTTTACTTCAGCTTGGTTGTAACCTGAGGTGAGGTCAATTTTGGAGAAAAATTTGGCTCCTGAGAGTCTTGCAAACAGATCCTCTATGAGTGGAAGGGGATATTTATTCTTCACCGTGCTTGCATTAGTGCTCTGTAGTCAGTTACTAGACACAGAGTGCCGTCCTTTTCCTTTACAAAAAACACTGCTGCCCCCATGGGGATTCAGACAGGCAAATGAATCCTTTTGCTAGATTGTCCTCAATGTGTGTTTTGAGGGTTTGAGTCTCTATGGGAGAGAGTCTGTAGAGGGGTGCAGGTTTAGGCATGGCTTTACATAGGTTGATGCCATGTTTGACCTCTTATTTGGGGGGGGGGTAACTCTGTGAGTTCTTCTTTGAATACATGAGCGTATTTGTTTAGGAGTGCCGCAAGTTCTGGGCATTGGATTTTGGTTGTTTGCATATTATTGAATTTGGTGTACCTCATTATGTGGAGGGTACTATCTTTTGTAAGATGTTCTGAGTCATCTTGGTTTATGACCTGGACAAATACTGTATCTCTTAGAGTGAAGTCATTTGGTTCTTTGAGGATTTTGAAGTTGACTCTGTTGTGTTTGATGGTCATGGTCTTTGTTTCCAACATATGCTGGGGTTCACTTGGGTGAACCAGTCCATGTCTGCTACAATGTCGTAGTTTATGTTGTTCATGACAAGTCCATTGATGGACGTTTGTATGCCTTGGAGGTGAATTCTGAAGGGAGTTGTTTCACCATTGAGTAGAACCTTTGATTTGTCTGCCATTCTGGCGTATTTGAAGTTGGATTTGACAACTGGTATTTTTTACCTGTGTTGCAACCAAGTTTCTAGGCTTGCCTGCTAACGTATCTTACAATACACAGGGGGTGCTCAATGAGTTGCCCCTTGACGTGTCTAACGTTATGGATTAATCTGATGGCAATGTCAAATGGCGGGTACTTCATCCTAATTAGGAGTGTTGCCAATTTGACCTGCTGATCCCCGCACAAGTTATTCCTTGGCTCCGAACCTTAAGTGGAACTTCCCACTATGCCACCCCCTTGTGGCTTCCCCATATAGTATATTAATCACAATATTCTACAATAAACGGTACCTTATTCTTATTATTCTGTCCTTTCCTATTGGACTGTTGTCTTCCCCAATTCCAAGTACTGAACTCTCATTGGTTCAGTTGCAACAGTGGTAGCACAGGTAGGTTCACAACTTATCTTAAAAACAAAATTCCCCCCAAGAAAGGACGGAGTACAGGCCACATGGCTACAACACAACAAGAGACATTCCTTCCAATCCCCGAGGGGGACATTCCCAAAGGTTATGTCATCTATCAAGATCAGCTAGTTTTTACCAGTGTATACAATTGGCTCCGCCTCGGGCAGCGTGACGCTAGCATCACCCCGCCACAGTCAGATCTGTTGCAACGTATGCTCAACCTCCAACTAGAGTCCTTCACTGGCAGTATCAAAGTAGCTGACATTGTCAGTTGACTCCAGTCCACCAAAACACGCCTTTGTATATGTCAGGTCCCGGAGTCCATGTGGGTTGCCACGGCATCTGGCCGCCTTACAGGGCCTGCCGCTGTGTGGTTCACCAACTGGGCCAGCAAGGAGTTTGATGTCACCTGGGCGACATTTCAAGACGCCAAAAAATCCTGATACAGTGAAACTTTCTCTCCCATTGTCTTGGGGACTCCCCTCCTAGCCATCAAGCAGACTGGTTCTGTCCCCGAGTATCTCGCCGCTTGGCAACAAGCCCTTGCTGCCACCCCCAAAGCAATGGCTAATGGGAACACCATGTTGCTCACTCTCATTGTTAATGGGTTAAAACCCCATATTTGCAAGTGGGTCCCTGTCAGTCACTGCACCTCCATTGACAACTGTTATAAAACCATTGTAGAGGCTAATAACCAGGCTTCAATGGGCTTCCGCCGCACCAACAATGCTCCACCCCAACCACGTCCTGCACCTAACAATGACCAAGGTCAAGTGGGCTGTTGCCAACCTTGTCAATAAGAAAGTGCAACTAAACGCCCCCGCTAGAGGGAGCTCCAGTTAGCGCTAATTGAGGATCAGGGAAAAGCCTGGGGGTTGTAACAACAAGAGGCCTTACAACCCCAACTGACCTGCCCTCTCAGCCCTTGCTTGCAAAGAACTCCTGCGACTACAATCTTCACAAGGTTGAAACTCTGGACGTCCTTCAGGTCCATAGCAATGACCCCGTGTTACAAGCCGCTCATTCCTCAAATAAAGTAACACACTTGTCCTATCCCTTCCGCTTCCATGGGAACACCCACAAGTTACTGGTAGATACTGGAGCTGATCACACCATGATAGATCAGACGTTTGCTGACTCCCAACAATTAGACCGGGTACCCAGCAGATTCAAAGCAGTACGTGTAGCTGACTCCCGCAGAGTGGCCATCACCCACAAGACAGTACCCTTCTCCGTAAGAATAGGGAACGTCCAGGTTAAGCTCTCTGGGCCAATCATGGCAGGCCTTAGTCATGACGTAATTGCTGGCCTTGACTGGCTCCGGCATAACTGTCCCTACATTGACTGGGATACCTCTGTCATCACCTTCAATAGGAATGGGGTGGGGTTCCAGATCTACCCCGTGGAAATGAACAAGCTACTACATGACACTGTGTTTGTCAGAATGACAGAAACAGGCTCATACAATTTCAAGGGGGAGACTAGACTTTAACCAATGTTCAGTCAAAGTTATCTGTGCAGAACCATCTGCAGTCCCTCCCTTGTCAACACCACCACCACCAGCGCTAGCTGCACTCCTTGAGGAGTACAAGGACATATTCAGTGAAACACTCAAACAGCTACCTCCACCCCAGGAGATCCAGCACGCTGTACAACTTCAAGGAATGTTACCTAAAGCACAACCATTATACTGTCTCACGCCAAAGGAAGATGAAACCCTCTGCCAGCACCTTGTGGACGCGCTTGATAAGGGATTCATTTGCCCCTCGCTCTCTCCATACGGGGCAGCAGTCTTCTTTGTAGCTAAGAAGGATGGGTCTCTTTGCCTGGTCACAGACTACTGTGCCCTAAATGAGGTGACAGTTAAAAATAAATACCCCCTACCGCTGATTGACAACCTGTTTGATACACTTGCAGGCACAAAGTTCTTTAGCAAGATTGATCTCACTGCAGGGTACAACCAGGTCCGCATTGCACCAGGGGACAAGGCAAAAACTGCCTTCTGCACACGCTATGGGTTGTTTGAGTGTTGTGTCATGAACTTTGGAATGACCAATGCTCACTCCACCTTTGCCATGTTGATGAACAAAGCCTTTGAGGAACTGATTGTAAAGTGCGTGGTTGTGTACCTTGACAATATTATTGTCTTCAGTCAAGATCAAACCACACACCTCCAACACCTCCGTGCTGTCCTTGACACCCTTTGGAAAAACCAGCTGAAAGCTAAACCCTCCAAATGTGAGTTTCTCAAGTCAGAGTTACTATTCCTTGGGCACACCATCTCTGCCCAAGGGATAAAGCCCAACCCTGCCAAAATCTAGGCAATCACTAGCATGCCACCCCCCACTGATGTGGGCCAAGTGCAAACATTCTTAGGCATGGTTGCCTATGTACGCAAGTTCATCCCCAATTGCAGGGAACTAATTGCACCTCTCACCAAGCTCCTCAATACCAAACAACGCTTCCATTGGACCCCCGCCAGAGACCAAGCCTTTGAGACGTTAAAGCAAAGGCTCACAAAAGCACCAGTACTGCAGTTTCTCAACCAAAATTGACAGTACAAACTTGAGACTGACGCCTCTGACAGGGCTATAGGGGGCGTGCTAAGGGTGGAAACTGACAATGGCGTCTTCCTTCCCGTAGCATATGAGTCCAGGAAGCTCACTGACTCAGAACACCGTTATCCCATCCATGATAAAGAGCTGGCAGCCATTGTACACTGCATGTAAGGTCTTGCCCATAATGGCACAAGGCTATAAACTAGGGCGTGCAAGGCATTAGGATTCAAATTTAAAAGATATAGAAAACTAGGAATTGCCTGTAAGATAATCTTACAGAACCCTGCTAAAAACCTATATTGTGTTACAAAAGGAGTGATTGAGTGTAAAACCCCTAAGCAAATAAGATAAAACAAAGTATTTAATAGTGAACAATTTTTAACTAAGGGAATGTCAATATTAGGATATTCTCCATCCGCAAATTGGTACATATAACTATTGAACGCTTCTTTAAGAGAAAACAACGGATACAACAAGCCTAAGGCTTGTTGTCTTACGAGCTCCATCTGTTTAAAAGAAAGGAAAAACCAAACTTTGAAATGAAAATAATAAAAATAAATAAATTCTTAAAAATTAAGATCTCAAGTTAAATTTGGATAAAATTGAAGGGGAAGAAATCACTTAGAATTTTGGCTTAAAGCCTACTCTTCAAAAGCTCCTTTATTTATAGTATAAAAAGCCTTTTGGTTGGATGTGATAGTCAAGGAGCAGCAGCCAAGAACAGGAGCAAGCTGGAGAGAGTTGGGAAAACCAGAACCAGAAAAGGGGAAAAAGAAGCCAGTACTATACACTGATCAGTACATTGAAGCTGGGGAGAGATTGGCAAAGACGTAAGCAGGAGTTCAAAAGGTAAAGATAGATGAAAATTAATCTAACTTAAAGTAGAAATATATGTGGATAATGAATTGGCAGTCAGAGCAACAACAAAAACAACAATTCAAAGCAAATCACAAAAAACAAAGGTAAGAGTACTTTAAAATACTAAATTATTAACAATTTAACCTAAATTTTGGATATTGATAAATAACCCAAAGGATAAGTAAAAAGTGAAAAATAACTTAATTATCTCAAGAAGCCTGCCCTTTGGGGCAGGGCATGACATTACCTCCTTCAGATCCAAGCTCAGGATGTGCTTGGATATAAGAGTTGATGGCCTCGGGACAGTTCTCAATATTTGACAATGGCTCCCAAGAACTCTCCTCAACAGAATATCCCTTCCAAAGAACCAAGTATTGGAGTTTACCATAGTGGTAACAATGGTTAATAATACAATCAACCTCATATTCAGGGGTCCCTTGGACCATGTGAGGGGGAGGTGCTTTGTTGTTCTGATGAGAAGGATGAGGAGAAGTCTGGAGTTTGAGGAGAGACATGTGGAAGACGTTATGAATGTGATACCCTGGAGGAAGCTGGATACAATATGCAACCTTCCCAACCCTTTCTGTTACGGGAAAAGGCCCTATGAACCGTGGACCAAGTTTCCGGGAAGGCCATCTGATAGGAAGATTCATTGTATTTAGATATACAAGATTGTTGACCTGAATGCCCTTTCCCTCCTGACAATGACGGTTAGCCTGGACCTTGTAAACCTCAATAGCCTTAGAGAGATTCACTTTTAAGGAATTCTGGATGAGTTGTAGCTGGACAAGAAACTCTTTGGCTAACAGGGAACAAACCAAGGAGGTGACAGAAGGAACCAAGGCAGGAGTATAGCCTAAATTTGCCATGAACAGAGTCATCTTGGTAGAAGAATGGGGAGTAGCATTGTAGGAATACTGGGCCAAAGGTAAATGAGAAGCCCAATTGTCTTGTTGTTCTTTAGAAAAACAGCAAAGGAAACATTCTAGTGTCTGATTAGTACGTTTGGTTTGCCCATCAGACTGGGGATGATAAGAGGTGCTAAGGGAAAGGTGAACACCTAGCTGAGTCATAAACTCCTTCCAAAACAGGGAAAGGAATTGTGGTCCACGGTCAGAGACAATGTCTCTTGGAGTACCGTGGTGGATGAAGAAGTTCTTGACAAAGAGGGAAGCAGTCTGCTTTGCAGTGATGTTAGAATTGCAGGGAGCAAAAATAGCCTGCGTTGAGAATCTATCTACAATGACCAGTATGGCGTCAAAACCTTTGGACTGAGGAAGCTGGACAATATAATCCAAAGAGACAGACTGCCAAGGACCTTCAGGGACTGGAAGGGGACATAGAAGACCCACGGGGTTCTGGGTGGAGTGTTTGCTTCTCTGGCAAACTAGGCAACTGCTGACGTATGATTTGACAAAGGTGGACATCTTTGGCCACCAGAAGTGATTGCAGAGTTTAGAAAGCCTTTTCTTGTATCCAGAGTGGCCTGCAACAAGGGAGTCATGGAACGTGATAGTTAGAACCTGTTGAAGATCCAGAGAAGGAACTACCAAAAGGTTGTTGAAGTATAACACACCATCCATCAGGGAGAATGAAGGGTTTGTGACTGTCTTATTGTTTGTAAGAGCATCAATGATCTGAGATGAGGTCTTATCAGAAAGCTGAGATTCGTGGATTTGCTTCAGTATATTGGGGGTTGTAGTACTGATAACATTAAGTTTCAGAAAGCTCTTGGGTGGAAGAATCATCTTGGTGTTAAGGAGTTTGTAGTCTTTGTCAACATTGGATAATGAAGGATGACAACTAAGAGCGTCAGGTAGGGTATTAAGTACACCCTTTTTATACACAAGCTTGAAGCAGAAATTTGACAGCTCCAGTACCCATCTAGCGTGTCTTTGGGAAATGCAGAGTGACTCGGTGAAGTAAAGCAAGTTCTTATGGTCAGTGTAAATAAGAAAAGGCTCCTTAAGTCCCTCAAGGTAGCGACGCCAATGCTTTAGTGTTTTGATGATGGCAAGAAGTTCCTTGTTGTGTACGGGGTAGTTTTGTTCAACAGGAAGATGCTTCTGGGAGAAGTATGCAACAGGATGTTGCATCCCATCCCCCCAAGCTGAAGGAGAACACCGCCAATGGCATAGTTGCTGGCATCAGTCTCAACCAAGAAGGGTTTAGAAGGATCAGGCATCAGAAGGACAGGTGTGGAGACAAAGACAGCCTTTGTAGCATCAAATGCAAGCTGGGCCTCAGGTGTCCAGACAAAAGGAAGGAAGGAGAAGTGAGGGTAGTGAGTGGCAAAACTAGAGAAGAAAAATTTCCACAAACTTACGGCAATAGTTTGCCAATCCAAGGAAGCCACAAAGTTGTGAGCGGGTCTTGGGAACAGGCCAGCTTTGAATAGCATCCACCTTGCTAGGGGAGACAGCAAAACCGTTTTGAGTGACAACGTAGCCAAGGAAATCAACCTCGGTGCAAAAGAATGAGCACTTAGAAGATTTTGCAAACAGGTTGTAGTCTCAAAGTATCTGGAGTACTTGGCAGACATGGGTGACATGGTCGTCAATGGAAGAGGAGTATACAAGGATATCATCGAGATAGACAACAACAAACTCATTAAGAAAGGGCAGAAGTGCCTCATTCATTAAGGCCTGTAAAGTTGACAGAGTGTTACATAATCCAAAAGGCATTATCTTGTACTCATATAAACCAAACAGGGTACGGAAAGTGGTCTTCCATTTGTGGCCAGGAGAGATTCTGATCTGATTGAAGGCACTTCGGAGATCAATCTTGGTGTATATGGAACTACCAGTGAGGCAATCTTATAGAGCCTCAGCAGAAGGAATGGGGCATCTATCCTTGATTGTGATCTCATTGAGAGCTCTATAGTCTACACAAGGTTGCTTGGAGCCATCAGATTTACTGACAAAGAAGATGGGGGAAGAACATGGGGAAGTCAATCAAGAGATGAAACCCTTGGAGAGTTCATCGTTGATGTAGTTTTTTAGTAGAGTGTTATCGGAGTCAGAGAGAGGAATAAGCCTTCCCCAGGGAGGAGTGGTGCCTGGCTTAAGGTTAATATGAATATTTTAGGGCCTATGAGGAGGTAGAAGGTTACATTCCTCCTCACTAAAACAATCCTTGAAGTCAGAGTAACAATAAGGTAATCCATCTTTGTCCTTGGAGGAAAGAGTATCTGGGATGGTACTAGAGATAGCAGTCAGGTTTGGTTTGGGAGGGGTCAAGCCAAGGGTACCAGGTACTAGGGATAACAATTTGACAACATCATTGTATGTAAATGATATCTTGTTGTTTGGTTGATTGAAGTTAAGTAAATACTCTCTTAGCCAAGGGAATCCAAGGATGAACGGAAAGGATAAGTTGGAGGAAGAGTTACACATGACACAGAATGGAGAGCCCTCCAAGTCAATGGTGACAGGTTGGAGGATAGGTGTGGCGCCAATGAGAGTATTTTTTCCCACCTTAACATCAAGAGATCCAAAAGCAGGGAGTCCAAGTAGTTTAGCAAGCTTCTCCTCAATGAAGTTGGCATCAGCGCCAGTGTCAAGAAGGTCAAGCACATTGATCTTTCCCAAGGGTCCATGAATGGTCACTAGAACAGTAGGTGACTTGGAAGTGTTGTTGAGGGACAGCAAAGAAAGGGAGGAGGTCTTGTTGGCAAAGGGGGGAAGTATGGAGAGAGGACAGGCTGATAGAAGATGATCCTTTGATCCACAGTAAGAGCAGAGGTTGTTGTTCCTTCTTCTAAGGACTTCCTCAGCAGTAAGGCAAAAACCTCCCCCAGACTTTGGCTCAGTGCCAGGTGGAGGGGTTGGAGAGAGTGAGGCCTTGTCTGGGATAAACAACCGGGCTTTAGGAGATAGGTTAGAAGGAGAGTGTGTTTTCAAAAAAGATATTTCTGATTCCACTTAACCACTTCTCTGATAAGAGGTTCTAGTTCTTCAGGGAGGTTGTGGTGGACCAAGAATTCCTGGAGTGATCTGTTGAGGCCTATCTTGTAGAAGCTGCAAGCCTCAGCGTCAGAGGCTTGTAGTCTTGACTGAAGGGAGAAAAACTTCCAGTTGTATTTGCCAAGTGGAAGAGAACCTTGTGTGAGACCTGCAAACCAAGACGCAGAGGGAGTGGATGACTCCTTGTCTTCTCCAGAGAAAGATAGAAGTGAACTGACAAAGAGGGCATAATTCTGAAGGATGCCCAGGTTGCATATTGAATGAGAGCTAAACCAATCTCTGTTGTGACTAGTGAGCTTCTCGGCAAGGTAGAGGACCTTCTGGGAGTTGGTGGAGAACTCAGACCCATAAGCAGTAAAGTGGGCCTGTGCATAAGCTAGAGTGTTAAAAATACTAGGGGGTGGTGAACTATGGGCTAAGGTATTGATAACTACTGTTTGGTTGGTGTAAGTAGTGGGGGTATGATCCTCCTTATTATAAAAAACCTTATCATATAACCAACCAAGTAAGAAAACTACTAAAGATAACAAAGTTACAATAATAATAGAGAGAAACAAAGCTAAAAAAATAATAGAAGAGATGGAAAAAGTGTTGCCTGGGTCATTCCCATGGGAAGCCAAAATAATGTAAGGTCTTGCCCATAATGGTGCAAGGTTATAAACTAGGGCGTGTAAGGCATTAGGATTCAAATTTAAAAGATATAGAAATGTAGGAACTGTCTGTAAGATAATCTTACAGAACCCTGCTAAAAACCTATATTGTGTTACAAAAGGAGTGATTGAGTGTAAAACCCCTAAGCAAATAAGATAAAACAAAGTATTTAATAGTGAACAATTTTCAACTAAGGGAATGTCAATATTAGGATATTCTCTATCCGCAAATTGGTACATATAACTATTGAACACTTCTTTAAGAGAAAGCAACGGATACAACAAGCCTAAGGCTTGTTGTCTTACAAGTTCCATCTGTTTAAAAGAAAGGAAAAACTAAACTTTGAAATGAAACTAATAAAAATGTATAAATTCTTAAAAATTAAGATCTCAAGTTAAATTTGGATAAAATTGAAGGGGAAGAAATCACTTAGAATTTTGGCTTAAAGCCTAGTCTTCAAAAGCTCCTTTATTTATAGTATAAAAAGCCTTTTGGTTGGATGTGATAGTCAAGGAGCAGCAGCCAAGAACAGGAGCAAGCTGGAGAAAGTTGGGAAAACCAGAACCAGAAAAGGGGAAAAAGAAGCCAGTACTATACGCTGATCAGTACATTGAAGCTGGGGAGAGATTGGCAAAGACGTAAGCAGGAGTTCAAAAGGTAAAGATAGATGAAAATTAATCTAACTTAAAGTAGAAATATATGTGGATAATGAATTTGCGGTCAGAGCAACAACAAAAACAACAATTCAAACGCAAATCACAAAAAACAAAGGTAAGAGTACTTTAAAATACTAAATTATTAACAATTTAACCTAAAATTTGGATATTGATAAATAACCCAAAGTATAAGTAAAAGTGAAAAATAACTTAATTATCTCAAGAAGCCTTCCCTTTGGGGCAGGACATGACACTGTGTTGAGAAGTGGCGCTGTTACTTGGAAGGTGAGACCTTCCCACCCTGCGTTCTGATGGACCATAAGTCACTCCAATACTTCAATACACAGTCTCATTTGACACGCCGCCAGGCAGGATGGGTTGAGTGTCTATCCCCCTATCAATTACACATCAAATACAAGCCTGGAAAGGAACTCGTCACAGCCGACACTCTTTCATGACTCTATGTAGCGTCCATCACTGGGGACAACGGTTTGGACCCAGACTGGCCCATGCTCTACCTGCGCCCTGAGGCAACCTGCTATGAGGGCCTTAACTTGATCACCATCTCCAAACTGAAGGACAACAAAAGTCAGTTCACCATTGATGCTGGAAACGTCTGCCGCTGGGCAGAGACAGGTGAGAAGACGCCTTACATTCCCATCACGCAACAAGGGGACACAATATTGCACTACCACCAAACCCTGGGTCACATCAGAGGGTGTAACTTCTTTGAGATCATGAAATGAAAGGGTTGGTGGCCGCTCATGCGTCAAGACATCTTGGACCTCCTCAAAACGTGTGTGCTGTGCAAAAAGAATATATCCAAACCTGCACCACCCAAGTATGTCCTGCCAATCAAGGCCATGGAACCCTTTGAGCAGTGGGCCCTCGACATTGTGGGGCCGCTCCCCAAAGACAGACTGGGTAAGAAGTATATTATCACCACTATTGACTACTTCACTTGTTGGCCAGTGGCTTGGGCAACAACCAACCATACCGCCACCACCATTACCTGCTTTATTGGCAAAGAGATTGTGGCTTGCTTTGGGCAACCCAAGCGTCTCATCACAGATGGTGGACCCAAACTTGTTGGACATGTTGTGAAGGCATACTGCGTCAAGAATGCGCTCCAGCATATAGTCACAACCCCTTACCATCTGCAAGCCAATGGCCGCGTGGAACGGTTAAATGGCTCCCTGGTTCAACTGATTGCCAAACTCTTGCAAGAGCATCCTAATACTGCGTGGAATGAACATCTTCCCACTGCCCTACTGATCCTGTGAGCAAGAATCAACCGGGGCACTGGGTTCAGTCCTAACACCCTGGCCTTTGGAACACCTGACAGTCTGACAGAGGTTGAACAGGGGAAACTACGGTCCAAGGTTCCCGACAAGCCCCCCTTAGTGCCAACTCCCTCCCTAGACCAATTGCATGCCAAAGCCTGAGAGATCAAACACAAGCGGATTGCGGGAGGGATGAAACACCTCAAAGCTAGATACACCATAGGTGACCCCATCTATACCCTCAATCCCAATTCTGCCAAATTAGAACCCAACCACCTAGGACCTTTCAAGGTAGCTTCAGTCTATGACAACCACACCTATCAACTTGAGGATGCCCAAGAAAATACCAAGAAGCTTCACCATGACCGCTTGTGCCCCTGCCGTGCCATCCCCACACAAAGGTTGTTTGTGCAGACCTTCCCAGACCTTCCGCAGACTCCAGTCCTGGTGTCTGACGACAAACAGGGGGCAAGGGGGGTGTTGCAACCGAGTTTCTAGGCTCACCTGCTAACGTATCTAACGTTATGAATGAATCTGATGGCAATGTCAAATGGCGGGTACTTCATCCTAATTAGGAGCATTGCAAATTTGACCCGCTGATCCCTGCATAAGTTATTCCTCAGCTCCAAACCCTACATGGAACTCCCCACTATACCACCCCCTTGTGGCCTTGTGGCTTCCCCATATAGTATATTAATCACAATATTCTACAATAAACGGTACCTTATTCTTATTATTCTGTCCTTTCCTATTGGACTGTTGTCTTCCCCAATTCCAAGTACTGAACTCTCATTGGTTCAGTTGCAACACCTGGTTACAAATGGTTTGCTAACCATAGTGTGTTGTGCACCAGAGTCAGATAAAATTTTGTGTGTATGCAATTTGTAAGTGTATAGGTAGACAAGAAGTTGTGAGCAATTTTTAATTTTTACGTCCGTAAAAATGGAAGATTGCTGGGCATGTGGGATGCGAGCAGCAAAGTTTGTGCCTTGGTACAATTTCTTGTCAAGTTGGGGGAGACAGGGGCACTTAAGCCTGTTCCCCCTCCTCTTTTCCCTATTCCTCTGTTTTGAGACCTTTGAGGTCAGAGAATGTGGGGTCAGATTCATAGCGGGTTGCTATTTCAGCATTGTTTACTTTGGTGGTGTCCTATTTCTTAGGACGGGAGCGGTTTGCGCTTTGGCTGTGATTGCCATTGTTGCAATTAGAGTTGCTGTTGCTATGATTGGTGTTTTGGCATTTAAAGCCATTGGACTTTTCTCTGCCATTGCCGTTTGAGGAGCAATTGCTGTTGCATGCAGTATATTCCATGTTTGCACGTTTTTCTGCGTGGTTGGCTTCTGCAATGAGCGCGGGCATGGAGGTGTTGGCCTCTGGACAGATGAGGGCAGCAACAGATGGTTTCATTCTGTTGATGAATGATGCTCTGGTGTGTATGTTATCAGCTTGTGCTGGGTTTTGGATTTTGCGGTGTATTTCCTCAAATTCATTAGTGTAAGCTGTGGTAGTGGTCTTCTGAGGAAGATTGCTGAGTTGTATTGCAATGTCTTGGAGGGATTTGGTGACGCAGAAATTGTGCGTGATGTCTGCTTTGAACTCTTCCCAGTTGTCAAGCTGATCGTTAGTTTGTGAGCCAACCCAGGTGGCAAACCAGTTAGCTGTGGCCTCGTAAAGACGCTTGCTGGCTTCCTGGACCCATTTCTCATGGGGGATGTGACTGGTGCGGAGTTTAGCAGCTGAGTGGTCTAGCCAGTTGATGATGTTTTCTTTGTTTTTATCAAAAAAAACTTGTCAATAACAATGTATTTGGTGTTGTTAACTTCACCTGTGATAGGTGGTTGTGTGTTTGTTTGTGGTTGAAAGAGCAACTGTATTGAATTATCTTGGTGCATTCTTTGGGCATGACCAGACCTTTGAATACAGTGCATCCAATAGGTATATCTTTGTCAATGTCGTGGGGTGGAAGTATGATTTCCAGGTCCCCTGGAATGTTGCCTGGTTGAGTACATGAGTGAAGGTGGGCGGGTTTTGGGCAGTCATTTTCTCTTTCATGGGTGTGGTCAAAAACCCGTAGCTGCTACCAGTGATAAGGAGCGCCTTTTGGGGAAGCTTCAAATATGGAATTAAGAAAGAAGAGAAGTATATTTTATTGGATAATACTTTAGACTTATATAGACTTGGCTGTGGCAGGGATTTAGCTGGATTAAACCTAGGGTTTGGTCATGTGTGAGATGGGTTCAACCCACTGGATACTTGGACATTTAGGTGATATTGCTTGGTTACCATTCTTGGTATGTTAAACGGTATATTATAAGGGCACTAAATCGGGCGATGGCTGGATGTTAAGTAGGTTGGCGGTAGTCAGAATGCTTGTACATCCAGACCCTCAACAATATCAACTATTGTTCTAAGGTGAATACCTGCCATTGTAACTGGGCAACAAGATAGTAATACTGATCCTTGTTATTAGATAACTTAACTCTTCTTCTACCAGCATCAGCCCACACCTGCAAAATAGTATGTATTGTGTCGATCTCACTTGGTTTCCAATTGGGTTTTCCTAGAAAAGATGTCATTGGGTTGGTATTGGCTCATTGTATGAAATAGGGGACAACTGAAAATTTGAGCAAATTAGTCATGTATTCTGGGATGGGTAGAATAGGGAATATGATATATCTGTAAGGCAGTGAAGGGGTGAAGTTTAGGCTTGAGTGGGATCGGCCATCCGCATTTCCATGGGAATGAAGCTGGGTACCAACGACTTCATTCCACTGCCAAGCGGAGCTGCCCAGTTCGGATACCGGTATATTATCTTTCAATAGTCTTGGATGTTAACGAACCCAACATTAGTCAGGTTCATGTTGGCAAGTTTATGTCTCTTTAAGTGAGCCGAGGTGTTAAACTATGGTTTATTCGTAAACCTGGTTACGGGCTTGTTGAAATGCAAGGATTCGCTTCAGATTCGATTTATTCGATTGGGGCCTAAAAGGCCCGAATGCTACCGAACAAGAGACGGGTTTAAATTTCCTAAGTACAAGCAGCTTCCGTTGGTGCATTTAGGATGGTTGTAGAAAGTTCGAGGTGGGCATGGGACAAGTTAATCGTCAGCAGGATGAAACTGTGTGAATGGTAGCAGCGAGTAGATCGCTTATCGATATGGTTGGGGAATTCGAAGGTGTCGGATAATGCTTCCCAAATAGGAGTCAAGTAATGGCTTGAAAAGTATTGGATTAAAAAGGCATGTTAGTTTAGGATTTATTAGGATGGGATAATTCAGGAGCCAGCATGGCGATGATCAAGTGTTTGTCTTTTTAAAACAGTTTGAGCAGTGTTAGAGAAGTCAAGTGTATGCTGCTAAAGCATAAATGGGAGGCAAGCGTAGAAGAAGGTTCATCTACCCTATACAATGAAGTTCGCAGGCGTAATTTTCTTCTCTGTCGCACTTACGCAATACGCTGTACCCAGCCAGCAGTACGGCCAAGATCCTAACCAGCAGCCTAGCCAACAGCCTATCTCTGCACGCGACCAATGTTTGCTTAACTGCAACGGTGCCAGCGCCTGCCAGCTCGGCTGCGACAACCTCACAGGAGCTCCCCAGCGGGCAGATGTATCTCCTCGCGACCAATGCCTGCTTGCCTGTGGCGGAGACCAAGCATGTGGACTAAGATGTGACAATGTTGTCCCTCAAAACACCACCAATGCCCAGCAGCCAATGTCGAATCGCGACACATGTTTGACGAATTGCAAAGGCGAAGTTAGCTGTCAATTGGGATGTGACAAGCTCGTAAACCAAAGCAACGAGGATGCACTCAATTTCAATACCTGTATCACAAAATGTAACACTGGGCCTAGTGCACAGTATGATCAGCCCGCCCTACTTGCGTGCCAGAACCTATGCAATGTCTCTACTGCTGCTGCTAGTCCAGCCGCTGCTTCTACTTCAGCCCCCAGTGCCGCCTACACCTCCGTAGCCTATAGCAGCATCTATGCGTACTCTTCAATCAGCAGCCCCAACGGAACAAGGAGCGGGTCCTTCAGCTCCGTTGGGTCTTCTTCAGGAACTTACAACTCAAGTTCCATGTACTATGCCACTGCAGCTGGCCAAACAAGCATTGGTACTGCTTCTCACCCTACCCTAGCCCTAGTCTTGGTTGGAATAGTCTCCATATTTCTCCTCTAATTTAATATTTAATAAACTAAAATTAGAATTAACCTAGTTTCCCACTCTTCATGAAACTGACATGTATATAATACAACAAAAGAGGAAGAAATTGATATCGCTATTGAAATAATATTAAATTCTGTACCTGATAATATGCCGCAAAGTATCCATGTAGTCATGTGGTTTTGGAAGATGAGATCATCTGAAAATTAAGAGGTTGATCCTAGTATAATATCTGGATCAGATTCAGGGCCACTTTCTACTTGATAGTCAAGTCATTTCCCAGGGAAATATTTCTTGAAGGATTAATCGAATATATTACAACGCCATTAAAAATATATTTACATTTAAAAAATCCAAATAGCGATTAAGCTTTGTTAAAACTAAACATATAGTAAATATAACCTGTTTAATTGCAATATATAAATATATTATATTTATTAGTTAAACTTATTCCAAACAAAACTTAATATAATTCTGTATAAAATTTAAATCAAGTAGATCCAACGATAAAATTTTCTTTCTTTAATATAAAGGAGCCAAATTACAAACCCCTTTCTACTGATAATCATTTGAACTTGGCCCCGTCATCACTGAGCTTCCCTATACAATCCTTAAATTTCGGCTATTTCTCTCTTGTTGTACATTATATAAAAGCTCTGATAAAAGATCTCTAGAAATTTTTACCTTTATTTTTTTAAAAGATACTGAAGTTATTGTTATTGGTTCTGACATCCAAAAAGCAACACATATCTCCTTTTAATGTAATTAAGGGCAACCCAGCTAGTGGTTGGCTTTAAAGCCCCCTGTCGAGATTTTTGGGTCTTGAGTTTTTATTTGTAGGATGTGTAGACATTGGGTTTGGGTTGATAGGCGGATCTGTGTGATGACAGATGTACTTCCTATTGGTGTGGATGGTACAGATGGGGTTCCACATGGAGGCAATTGAGTATAATGGCTCTCTGTATTAAACAGGGCACCAGCTTTGGCAAGGTGACAGAGGATCCTGGGGTTATTGTCAGGGTAAAGTAGAGTGAGAGCACATCATAATCAATCAAATGGGGAATGTACACCCAAATGAGGATGACATTACCAATGAGGGAGAGACAATGTGTGTTTACTCAGAAATGGTAACCCTTGAAGAGTGAATAAGGAAAGGTGTAGCAGAAGATTATGCACAGGTACATCAGGAAGACCTTAATTTGGCTCAAAGTCAAGGAATCAGCAGCATAGATAGGCTCACATTCAATTTTGTGGGTTTCAGGTATCATTTCAGCAGGAGGAGGAAGATTACCAGGAAATTGCAGAGGTGATAAAGCAGAATCTAGCAGTCTGGTTATTAAAAATCTGATTGGAAAATATTGAAATAAGTGAATAATTGAGGCAAGATATTAATTGAGAGTAAAATATCAAACTACTAAGGTAGTTTGGTGAGGGCAATTGTTACTTAAAGCCTTTGGGTGAATCTTGATGAGGTGGCCTCCTTGTATGTAATATTTAGACAGCTTACAGACACCACCAATGGTGGTTCTGTAAGCTATTACCTGACCTCAAAGGAGGTCAGGATTTTGTGACCAACAGGTCAAAGAGGGAAAAATTGGGTGTGGGGCATCTGCGCCCCACTTGGACCCAATTTTCTGTGCCACCACCCACTTGTGATTGATTGTTAGATTTAAATCTACAATTACCACAAGCAGGCGGGGCTTTGGGCCAGGTCTCCCCAGGTGGCGGCGCTTTGGCTGAGCCACACCCAGGAGAAATATGGTCATGATAGTAATTATCAATACACTCTTGATAGTATGTGACACTAATGCAACTTGATTACAGTAATGTGAATGATTTTAATTAACTGCTCACCAAATATATTTGGAAAGTCTTTTTATAGGGTGTTTCCCTTATGACCAGACTGCTTTCTGGTTGCTGCTAACTCTTGCTAGTTAGCCTATCATCCCCAGGCTACTAGCACCAGCCCCCAGAGTTAAAATTTCAAACCTTGCCAGGGTTTTGGAATGAGGGAATTGTCATGTTGCTTGCATCTTCATCTGCAGGTCAAACTTCTGTGTTTTCATGCACATACATGTTTTTGATTAGCTAAGCTCTTTATAGAGCTGCAGGACCTAGCTGTGTTAGGCGGTGTCAGGAATATTCCTGACATAAACCAAATACTTACTGGAGGATAATGCTGGAAAAGAATAGAATGATTTCCTGTTAAAGAGGCAAAATTTAATAAGGACTTTCCCCTTTAATTGGGGAAATAAAAATCAAACAAAGGAAAAACAGAATTTAACAACCACCAGAATAATTTATCATCTGGGCAGGCGCCCGCTGCAACTGCACAGGCGCCTGCCAGCACCCTCCGCCAGCCTCCCAGCTAGCGGGCCTCCCGCTTGCCCGCCAAACCCCCATTGCCCAGCCAACTGCCTGCAAGCCCCCCGCCAGTCACCCACCCAAGTCCCATGCCCCATCCCACAGCCAATCAGAAGTCCCCATATACTATAGCCAATCAGAAAATTCCCTGGTTGCAGGAGGGAAATTACTGATTAATTCCTGCCCTGCAGAAGGAGGGCAAATTCAGGATTCAGACTCTACAAATTATTCTGGCCCTTCAGAAGAAGGAAAACTCAGAGTTCAAAACTTAAGAACAATTCAACTCCAAATCAATGGGATTCAGAGGACCAAACCACATGCTTGAGTCCAGACCCCAGCCAAACCATGCCTTCCAAAACAAAAATAGATTTTGAAAGTTCCATGAGTCTTCACCATCACCTGACTCTGTGAGAAAGGGGGGCTAAACTAAATGAGTTTGACTCCCATCCCGGTGAAACAAACCACCAGGATGCCACCCAGTGGAGGACTGGAATGGCCGCTCTAAGGAGGTACCAGAGGGAGGACACTGGGGACAGTTGAGGGAAGTAGGAGTTCAATCCCATCAACATAATACCAGTGATCAACCAAGGGGCACGAGAGAGAGCGGGAGGGGACACCTCGGGAACATCAAGGGAGACCAAATCACTCTTTTCCAGGCTGGGGAGGGGAGGCATTAATGTTTTCTCTCCCTCAGAGGAGGGCGAGATATAATCAACAACATCCTAATCTAGGTCATCACACATCAAACTTTTCACCACAGCCTCTCCAGAGAGGAGGAGACCACTAGGGAAATTCAGAAGGTTGGAAGGGTTATCACCCACAAGCTGAGCAGAAGAGGTGATTTTAGACCACAAGTCTGGCGAGGTTGACCACAGAAGTAACAGAAACGGGGCCAAGGAAAACACAACAAATTTAAAGACTGGGAGTATCATGGTTGTGATCTCCTCAAAATTTGGAGAAGATTGGCAAAGTTTTTAAAGTTGCAAGCAATAAAAAAATAGTTCAACAAGGGCAACCTGTAATACCCTAGAATGGTGGGCACCACTTGGAGTATGTATGGTAGCAAATTGGAGAACTGGAAACCTGTCAAGGCGGTGATTATGGGATACACCATCATTAGCCAGAAAAATACTTTGACGTGTATGTTGAAACGCCCGAAGCTCCCGGCAAAGTAGATGAGGATGTAGTAAGCCAACATATACATGGCTATGGAGAGTGTTGAATGGGGAGATACCAGAGGCAGCCAGGGTCCAGTGTTTGACAAGATAAGTTGGCCAGAGTCGTGGTATGGGTCATAACCTAGTCCTTCTGTGGAGGGGCCAAAGAACTCTGAACTCTGTTGGTAGCCTTCAATCCCAAGGCAAGCTGTGAGCACAGCTGTGAAGATGAGGTGATTCATCTTCACTGGGTTGGAGGGTTGGCAGGGGCTTGATCTGTAAGCTTAACTGTATTTGTAGTTATAAATTTCACTTTATTGAGGGTATTAGTCTCAATAATAGCACAAGCTATTACTGAGAGGGGATCCTTTATTTATAGTGAGCCCCCACTTGCAAAGTTTTGCAAATGGGAGTAAAAACAGGGGACTGGAGCCCCCAAAAGTTTGGTCATGGGAATGGGGAATTGGTGTTTGAAGGGATGGTCAAACCCTTGTTCCTGGGCAATCTGTTGGGGTTTTGGATAGTTCTGCTTGGGGCCAATAATTTCTCCTGGATGGGTGGTCAGGTGGTGATGGCAGCTCTTGGTTTTAAACACTTCTATTTTTGACTTGGTAATACTATTTTGGTTGGAGTCTAGGCCTAGCTGATTGTTAGCATCCCCCTGATTCCATTGGCTGTAGGTCAAGTTATTTTTATCTCCTGGGGTTATTTTTGGATTGCCCTCATTATTTTTAGAATATTGGTTGGGTTTAAAAATAGGAGTTGGCCCTTCTTTTGGGGCCCCAGAATTATTTTTAGAATTCTCCTCTACTTCAAGGGGTTTTTCTTATTGGCTGGGTGTCATGGTGGGCTTTGGTTGGCTGGGGAGTGGGCCCTGGGACCCAGGTGAGCGGCTGGCAATTGGCTGGGGGTTGGGGAACGGGCGGGTGGCCTGGGGGCAAGTGGCGGGTCCGCTGGGAGAGGGGTGGGCAGGCGAGCAGGCGGGGGACTGGCAGCGGGCCCGCTGGTGCCAGCCTGGGCTGGCGGGGGGCTGGCAGGCGGCTGGATGGGCAGCAGGAGCCTGCTGGGCGGGCAGGAGGCTTGCAGGAGGCTGGCAGAGGGTGGCGGGCGTCTGCGCGGCGGCAGCGGGCGCCTGCCTGGATGTTAAATTATTCTGGCTTCCGTAAAAATCCGTTTTTCCAAATTTTGATTTTTCTTTTCCCCTGATAGTGGGGGAAATTCCCTATCAAATTTTGCCCCTCCTGTTGAACATTTATCCACTTGATTCCAACATTTTCCCCTAGTCAAAATCTGGTTTATGTCAGGAATATTCCTGACACAACCATGAGCAGGAGGGCAAAAGAAGCAACAGAGTGGGTTTGGAGAGCTTGGGCGTAGTCTTGGGTGTCTTGAACTTCACAAAAAGCAAAAGCGGGGTTGGAAACAATAATTTTAAAGAAAATTCAAGATAATAATAGGTATTATATTGAAAATTAAAATGAGAATTTTAGGTTTGAGTGCTGCTCTTGAAAGCAAAAGGAAGCAACAACTATGCGCTGAGACCTCTTCAGAAGACTCCAGAAGAGTTCCCGGGTTTGAAACGGGAGGGTATAAGGTAAGTGTTGAGAAAAAAAACTAACACTTTAATCTTTAGATTGTAGAAACTTCAAACAAGGGGTTTGAATCAAGATAAAATTTAAAATTGTGTGCAACAAATCCAAACTTTTAATTAAAATGGACAATAGACAAGCAGGGGACTGAAAGTCCCCTTGCTGTGTAAAAGGGAGTGTGCTGCAAGGGAAAGGATCACATGACTGCAGGGCTTGAATCTGATTTGGTGGGGGAGAAATTTTGCAGGTCAGGGCCAGGGAGACTGGAGGGTTTCATCTTAATTTCTGTGGTACTGCCTGATTGGCTGGAGGGGCTTCCAGGAACTTGGAATTCACTTGAGCTTTTGGGTGTCAATGTGGCAACACACAATTGGTTAGATCTGATAGCTTTTAAAAGTGGGCAACACCAGGCCAGAAAGTAGTCCAAATCAATTAATGTTTCTTCCCAGGAGGGAAAAATCAGAGCCAGGAGGTCTGCAGGGTAGGCCAGAACAAATCTCTTGTTGATAGTATGAGCTAAATTGCCTAGAGAGTTAAGTGTCTTGGCTGTAATTTTTGGGCCTTTTTGGTGCAGCAGGGAAAAACGGTTTGATCCAAGGCCAAAGGTGGCATTGGATTTACAGACTCCATACTCAGGGAAAATCATTGGCTCTAGTCAAGAATGGCCAACCCCCCAACAGATTGTCAAAGAACAAGAGTTTGACTACCTTCTCAAACCCCAATTCCCAATCACATTTTCCAAACTTTGGGTTCTCCAATCCATTGTTTGTATTCCCACCTGCAAAAATTTGCACAGTGGGAAGCACTATAAATAATTTTGTAACTGTGCTGTTTTAGCAGAGTTACAAGGGGAAATTTATTTAGAAGCTAGATAATAATCTTTATTGAGAGATAGTGATTATATAGTCATAGTGAATCAATGGATAGCAGGAACATGATTGTTGATCACACGGTTGGATGGGGGAAGGGGGTGGCTTGATCCTGGTAATGATTCAAGCGCCAAAACAAGGTATCCACTGTAAGGGATCATCATCTGTTCATGTTGTTGGATTTGGTAATTTGACTTCCTAGTCTGGCTTTGAGTGGCCAGGTAATTGGATTGCAGATCACAAACCCGCTTGTTTGGAACCTTGCTGGCGGGTCAAGCCTGCTGTTTTGACACACACCCCCAACTGAAGGTTGGCCTCCTCTGGGGGTAGGTTGTCAGGGAGGTTGTCAGGATCCTGGGCGCTGTATTGGACTAATTGTTGTTCTGTGGTGTGCAGGGCGGTTTCTTGTTGTTTTTGTCTCACTTTGCAGGGTCTCAGGCAATCATGGTGTAGGGTCTTGTCTTGCTTGCTTGCCTTTCCCGAGTCCTTGCATGAGGTAAGTATTATTGTTGTTTACCTTTAGAATTATTGCTGGCCCTACTTTCTTGGGTTGTAGTTTGCTTTTATTAATGTTCATGACCCAAACTTTGTCCCCAACTTCATGTCTATCACAGATGGGGACAAAAGCTTTTTGCAGACAATCATTTTCCATTTCTGTTTGTTTGCTGTTGGCCTCTATAATGTGAGGGTCTGAGTGTGGGGGGACTTCACTTGGGATTTCCAGTTTGGGTCCTGTCAATGCTTGAATGATATTTTGCTATATGCCATATATCAACTCAAATGGGCCTTTTCTGGTGGATCTGTTCACTTGGGTTTGGCACACAAGTAATGCAGTTGATAGCTGCTTATACCAGTCTTCAGGTCTCCCGGTGGTGAGTTTGGCTAAGGCTTGCACAGGGCTGCCATTAAGCCGCTCTACACGTCCATTGGCCTGTGGGTAGTATGGCATTGTTATGGTGTGTTTGACTCTATTTTTTGCGAGGTATATGTTGGTGGTTTTGGAGGTCAATTCTTTCCCTCCATCAGTTATCAGGAGTTCTGGCTTTCCAAACTTGCTGATTATCTCTTTGCTAATAAATTGTTGTACATTATTGCCAGTGTGCGCCCTTACTTCTTGGGCTACTGGCTATCTTGTAGAAAAGTCCATGGCAGTGATGATGTATTTCTTATCATTGTGTTTCCTTGGCATGGGTCCAATGACTTCAAGGGCCCACACTTTGAAGGGTAGTTGTGTGCAGATGGGAAGTACTGACTTTGAAGGGGTTTTGCTTTTAGCAAACTTTTCTCATACCTCACACTGGTCTAGAACTTCCTGGACATTTCAATATAAGGTTGGCCACCAGGCCTTGTGCTTAAGGAACTCATATAGGTTTTGACTCTTGGTGTGACTGAGGTCTCTGTGATAGTGTAGGATGGTGTCTACCCGCTGGTGTGTGGGAATATAGGGAATGGTTGTGCTGTCAGACATTTTTCTGTGTAGGGTCCCGTATACATCAGCAAATAGGTGTTTGTTTTTGATAACTGTTTCCTTGGTTATGTCGGTTGTACCAGGGGGAACCCCTTATCTTTTGTTTGTAGTACTAAGAGAGGCCAGTCTGGGTTAAGCCCATTTCTCCCTCTTGTGGCACGGACATATAGGCGTGAAAGGGCGTCTGCCATGGCAAGCTCGGCCCCAGGTTTGTACTTTATGAGCATTTTGAACCTCTCCAAGAGCTCCATCCAGCAGGCTTGGCAGAAAGATAGATTTGCTTGGGTTTTAAAATATATGAGCAACTTGTGGTCCGTTAATGCTGTGAATTCTTCCTGTTGTTCCAGATAACAGCGCCATTTGACTAGACAGTGCACAATAGCCAACAGTTCCTTGTCGTGGATAGGGTATTGACAATTGCCATCTGTCAATTTTTATGATTCATAAGCTACAGGAAGGATGTCACCATCATTATTTTTGATTTGTAGTACTCCCCCAATGGATGCATCTGAGGCGTTGGTTTCCATTTGGTATTCCCTGTCACGTTTGGGGTATTGCAGGATGGGAGCTGTTGTGAGCTTCTCTTTGAGGTATCTAAAACAGAGGTCATGTTAGGGGGTCTACACAAACTTGGACTTGGCGCCTGTTATGGTGGATAAGGGGGCAGTCAAAATGCCACAGTCAGGTATGAAGCAGAGTACATAGGCCACCATCCCCAGGAAGGTACAGAGTTCCAACTTATCCTTGGGTGGTGGTATCTTGCAGATGGCCTGCATATTTTGACTGTTAGGCTCAATGTCTTCTTTTGAGACAATGTGTCCCAGGAAGGGCAGTTGCTTGCGGAAGAACTGGCACTTGGAGGGCTTGGCCAGCAGCTTTGATGTGCCAAGGTAGCAAAGACTGCCTCTAGGACTTTGTGGTGCTGTTCCACCAAGGGGCTGTAGTCAATGATGTTGTCCAGGTAGACTAGGACATGCTTGCCTATATGTGGCACAAATACTTTGTTCATGAAGGTCACAAAGGTAGACAGGGTGTTTTTCATGCCAAAGTTGAGTACCACACACTTGTATGAGCCGTATTTAGTGCAGAAGGCAGTTTTAGGGATGTCTTCCTCCTTGATACAAATCTGATTGTAGCCTGCAGTCAGATCAATCTTGGAGAAGACTGTGGCTCCTCCCAAGGCGTCAAAGAGATGGTCAATCAGTGGTAGTGGATAATGATTCTTGATGGTAACTTTGTTTAGGGCTCAGTAATCTGTGACTAGATGCAAGGTACCATCCTTCTTGGTCACAAAGAATACAGCAGCCCCAAAGAGAGATTGTGAGGGGCGGATAAGTCCTTTCTCCAATGCTTCCTTAAGGTAGGCACGTAGGGTGTTGTCTTTGTTTGGGGTCAGCCTGTAGATAGGACGTGCTTTGGGTACAGCTCCTTTGAGTTGAATGGAGTGTTGAATGAGTTTCTCTGGGAGCAGTCTGGGTAGAGCTTCCTTGAAGATTTCTGGATGGTGGGCCACAATTATGAAATCCTGAGGCATGGAGGTATCCTGGTGATCCTTGAAGTGTATGATCTCGTATTGGCAGGAGTCCTAGTCAATTGCCTTCAGGGTTTCCTTTTTGTCCAGGGTCTCTGTGATGCGCACAAAGACGTGGTTGCGTAGGAGTTGGTCCACTGAGTCAGGGTAGATCTGGTGGTTGACACCTTCACGCTTGATGATCAAGACTGAGGTTGCCCAGTCTAGGTGAGGGTTGTTATTTTGTAACCAGTCTAACCCCAGTACAATGACAAACCTTTGGAAGTCAATGACGGGACCTTGGATGGTGGAGTGGAGGTTCTTAAGCATGACAGAGAAGTGGGCAGTTTCCCTTGCCACAGCAATGTGGTGTTTATCAGCCAGGTGTGACAGATCAAGTAAATTCATGCTTACTTCTTCATTATCCCGGTCTGACTCTTTTACAGTTTGATGGGGAATCCTTTATGTAAGCTTTGATGAGCTTGGATTCCAGGCAAGCAATCTTGGCGTTAAACTTGTTGCCATCTGGCAATCACTTCCCTGTTTTTTGCTTCCCATAGTCTTAGCTGTGGACCATCTCTTTCATTCCATAGTAGTCTTATTTCAGTTAAAAGCCAAAAACACAAAGCATAAAAAGATTGAGGGTAAAGCAACCATTGTCACACATAAGTATCATTTTTATTAATTATTATAATGTTTTCATTAT
The DNA here is from genome assembly GCA_014839935.2 of Entomophthora muscae. Taxonomy (NCBI): domain Eukaryota; kingdom Fungi; phylum Entomophthoromycota; class Entomophthoromycetes; order Entomophthorales; family Entomophthoraceae; genus Entomophthora; species Entomophthora muscae. The sequence goes on from QTSX02000115.1 coordinate 211,377, forward strand.
ATATCAATCGGGGTACATTCATCTGAAAACCCCTCTGGTTCTGGAATCACACCTAGATTCATATCACATGGTTTATGACATAATGGCGTCATCCAATCCAGACCTTTACCAAAAAGACCTTCACACTCTTAACCTATAAGAATGTGCTCTAATACATTCCAGAATCACCTGATTCCTTCTGTGGAAATGTATTGCTTTGGCTTGAAGCATTCCAGACTTCTGGCGCCAAAACCCTGTGGAATATACACATTCCTGATCCAAGCTATCCTTGTTCCAACTGGGAACCAGCTGATCAATCCTCAATGTATAGACACCATTGTCTGTATTTAGTTATTTTTGCATTTAATGGTTTTTTGCCTTAAAACCCATTAAAACACTTTGAAACTTGAACCAGGTGCCCAGGAACTTTCTCAGGCAGTGCCACAGCGCCCAAAAAAATTTGATAGCAGCGCTTTGGCGCTTTGCAAATCCATTAGGCGGCACAGCGGCACTTTTAACCCAATGAATTTGTCAACACAGCGCTTTTAAACCACAATTCATGAGTTTACTTTTGGCTAACCTTAACCAAACTTCTTGACACAGTCAAGGCAATTAAACAATATAATTAAATACTCATTAATTATATTCCAAGCATATATTAATTAACTTTCCCAGTTAATTAATCCGTTTGAAGACAGCAAGTCTTTACTTGGCACAGTCAAGTCCTTTTTGGCCCTATGATCAAATCCCAATTAATCATATTCCAGGGTATCAATTAAAAAACCTTCCCATTTAATAAATTATGTTTGAGACACCTAGCCTCATAATCTGAATCATTCAGATTATTCATTACGGCCCGTAATTAGTACCGCCTAATTGATTCCTGAGTATCATTGCTACGCTGAAAATTCTCTCCAAGACCAATCCTTTTGTTTTGAATTTCAACTTATGAAATTCATCACAATTCAACCTCTTTGTGAAACCACAGCCCAATGTGACTGTAGTATGGTCACACCAGGACCAAGTTTTTAATCCACAAAGGATTAGTGGCCAGCTTGAACTTGTCCACAAAGCTGCTGTTGACTAGGGTTCAATCCATACCCAAATCCAGGAGTGCTGAGCGTGTGTAACTGCAAAAATGGAAAGGATAGGACATCAGTTTATTGGGATGCCTGGCAATGGTGTACAGTACCAGATCCTTCAAGGGCACTTGGATCATTGGGCATTGGTCCACGTCCTCAGATTGGTACTCATCATTGGGCAAGTCAGGAGTTGTGTGGGGAGAGCTTGGCTCGCTTAATGCTCTCCCCTGGCTTTCCCCTTGTCTTGATTGCCTTGTGTGGTGGTGATACAGAAATGAATACAATTTGACTGGCCATTGTTCCCACTTCCATGTCCATTTGAACCTGTGGGTTTATGGTTGGTGTTATTCCTGTTGTTTCCAGGGGGTGGTCAAGTGGAGCGCCCACCTTTGTGGGAGTCCTTGGGTCTCTCTTGTTTTTCTGTTTGTGCCTTATGAAAGGCGTTGGAGGTTTGTTCAGCTTTCTCCACTTTGCAGTACAGGCTTTGTAGGTTGTACCTGGTCCAGATTCACATGTCTCATCACATGCAACTTGAGGGCGTTGTAGTATATGAGATGTGTGACTGGGGTGTCAAAGGCCATGTCAGATGGCGCACAAAGTCGGAGTTCCTTGTAGGTGCGGGTGAGTTCCTTCATAATGCCTGTCTGGGTAAGGTTCTTCACTTGGCATATGATCATGAGTGCTGTATCCTTAAGCACAAATCTTGCCAATAAGTCTTGCTTGAAGTTATCCCAGTTCTTGTTGGTGTGTTCCTTGTGCCACTTGTTACACCAGGTGCCAGCGTCATGAGTCAGGCGGATGGAGATTTTGGCAATCCAAAATTGCTGTGGGCATTCCATCTGGGCCAGCTTGCTCTGGGCGGACTGTATCCATGCGGCAGCATTGTTGTTTTTGCCATGGCAAAAGGCTTAAGGCGGCGCTTTGCAGCCTTTGAGCTACGTAGGCGGGCATGACATTTTTGTTGGTTGGTTGTGGAATGAAGAAGGGAGCCTGAAAGAGTCCTCGTGCAGACATGGCGTTGAAGGCGGGTAGTGAAATCACCGTGTTCTGGTACAGGACAAAACCATCAGGTATCTTGGCACCAGGAGTGTACAGGGTCCAGTCAGGCAGGAGGCCAGACATAATTCTGTCAAGGATTTGTTGGCTGTGGTGTGTGCGGGCAACAGGCAGAATTTTTAAGATAAGGTAGGATGGAGAACCTACTTCTGCTACCAATGTTGTAACTGTGCTGTTTTAGCAGACTTACAAAGGGAAAATATTTAGAAGCTAGATAATAATCTTTATTGAGAGATAGTGATTATATAGTCATAGTGAATCAATGGATAGCAGGAACATGATTGTTGATCACACGGTTGGATGGGGGAAGGGGGTGGATTGATCCTGGTAATGAGTCAAGCGCCAAAACAAGGTATCCACCGTAAGGGATCATAATCTGTTCATGTTGTTGGATTTGGTAATTTGAGTTAACTTCCTAGTCTGGCTTTGAGTGGCCAGGTAATTGGATTGCAGGTCACAAACCCGCTTGTTTGGAACCTTTCTGGCAGGTTGAGCCTGCTGTTTTGACAATAAGGGACCCCCTCCTCAGTAATAGCTTGTGCTATTATTGAGTTTAATACCCTCAATAAAGCTAAATCTTACTTAAAACTTAAGTCCACTTCACCTAGATAGCCCCAGCCAAACCCCTCCAATCCAAGGAAGATGAACCATCTCATCTTTGCAGCTGTGCTTACAGCTTGCCTTGGGATTGGAGGCTATTGACAGGGACCAGAGTTCTTTGGACCCTCATCAGAAGGGCTAGGTCATGATCCCCACTATGACCCTGGACAACTCAACTCCTCTCACACTGGTTCCTGGCCTCCCCTGGTGTCTCTACATTCCATGCTGTCCATTGTGGTGTACACCACCATGTACTATGTGTTAACCTACTTTGCAGGGAGCTTTGGAAGATACAACCTCCATGCCAAGGTCTTCTGCTGGTTTATGACCATCTATCCAATTGTCACCGCCCTGACTGGTTTCCAATTTGCCAATCTTCTGCCATACCTGATGCAAGTGGTACCTACCATATCCGGGTATTACAGGTGGGCTTCTGTCCATTTTCCCAGTTAGCTATGCTGACTGGCTGAGGCCCTTTAGTCAATATTTGATTATTTTTAGCAAAGGAACTCAAATACAACTTGGGCTGTAGCGTATCTACTTATCCAGTGGTCGTGATCCAGGGTGCTCAAGTGATTCTGAATTCATGGAATCTGGTTCTGAATCAACCTTCTGTCCATTAATTGCTCCACTTTGTTAATTCAATCAGTTTGGTCCAATAATTGAATGTTAAGAATAGAGGATTCTATTCTGTTTGTATCTTGTCCCATTTTCTAATTAGCCAATGTGATGAGGAGATAAATCAGTCATTCCTAATTGAATCAGGATTTACTGACACCCCCTTATCCAAAAGATAACAACTTTTCAATCAACCAGGTAGGTTCTGAAACCAAAACCAATCCCACTTAATTTAATTGAGATCACTATGTTTTTATTATGTGAATTTGGCATAAAAATCCAAGGAACACCCTTTTAACATCTTTATTTATAAACCAATAATCCTGACACCTTTTAAATGTTGAACTCATACTACCAATATTAAGCAATAATAATAAAATTTCAAAATCATATTTTTTTGAAAAAGAGCCTTCTAATTAGAAACTACTTCTTTTAACATCTAGTTTATTATAAATATTTTTACCCTTTTTTTAAACTTTATTTTCAATTTAACTGTAATTTATTAAAAACAAGCACAAATTTAACTTTATTTTTAGGATGCTACCCAAGAAGATCCTCACTTTAACCAGAGTTTTAATGTCACCTCCAATCAAAATAAAAAGTAGCCTGCCAGCTTACCCCACCCACTAAGAACTTCTGCTAAACCCAAAAGCCCAGACATGCCTCAGTATAGATATTCATCCCAGGAATAATCCCCTAAAAATAACCAAAGGACTCGGAAAAACATCTGACAAACATCTAAAATTTGCTGAGGGTCTGAACCAAGTTTTTGGCTAATATGGGATTTGGTGGACCTGTCAACTAAAAGAAAAGGGCATCATACTTCCTCTCTCTGTGGCCAAAAGTTATAGCTCTCCAAAATTGATGTACTCAATCCCCCACCTGTTAGTGCCCTGGCCACTGTCTGAAAAAGGATTGCCATCAATGGTACCATAAATCCAAGCAAGCAAGCCCCAGAAGAGGGGATGTAAATATTCTTCTCCATCCAAATATAAAGCTTTATCCACTGGGAAGCTTGAAGTTCTCCCGCTCCTAGGATAACTTTTCCTGGTAGCCCTTTTAAAATCATACTAGATCTTTCCCTCTGGGACAGAAGTTCAAGTCCCAATTCTATAGAATTATCTGGGCTTGGAGGCCCCCTTATAAACTTGAGATCTAAATCATTGCTTCACTGGACCAGTGAGACCTTCCAGAATGCTCCTCAGATGTTTAGATCAGATTTCTGCTCCTCCTCTTCTCAATTTCTATGCAAAATAATTATTTTACTCCTTTTTTATGGACTTTATACAGTAGTTTTCAAACCTGTTGAGATAAATGTATATTAGTCCGTTTAGAACACATGAACTCAGTCTAAAAACAAAATCAAAGTGGATCCAAATCTATTGTAATTTAATATAAATCCCTTAATTTTTTATTTTGTTTTTAGGCTGATTTCATGTGTTCTAAACTGACTAATATATGTTTATCTCAACAGGTTTGAAAACTACTGTATAGTTAATAACATTTTGGGCATCAATTTACTGGTATTTTTATGCTCATTTTTACTGCTTTTGCTGTCCTGGTCCTGGGTGACTTTTTGTTGTGAGCTATTTTTTTCTCTATATGTTTAAATCCTAGTAGTGTAAAATATGATGCTTTACAGGTAATAGAGGGTGTCAGAAATCTGCAGCCTGTAAAATTTATAATCCATCAGATGATATTCTAAGTCTTCTAACATTTGGAAAGTACAGAGAACCTGTGATCCAGGATACTTTGTTGTTATTAGAAGTATCAAGGCTGACAGGGCCCAAGGCCCAAAGGATTTGGAAGTTTCTTCCTACTTCTGGATATAGGTTCATAAGTTTTTATCTCTATATTTTACTATAGGGATCAATACTGTATGCCAACAGTATGATCTTTTTCTCTCCACTTGATGAGAATCAAATATGGAAAGGATTTTGAATATCAACTCCTTATTAGATGAATGATATTTATGTTGGCTGTTAGGAACCAAATCCTGGTATCATTGATTATTTTAAGGGATTTAGTTTAGCCATCACTTTTTCCTTAGACAGTTAAATTTTCAATCTACAGTTCCCAATGTTGGTTTGGATTTCCTGAGATATGTCCATAATTACCCATCCACTCAATCATCTCTTGGTTGTTTCTTTCTTGGGTATGATGAAACTTCACATTGATTGACCCAGATTATAGCTACAAAAGTTTCATGCTTGTGATTAACTTTGAGCTCAACCTGTAGCCCCTGATAATTAACAGATGTGCTTAAGATCTCCCAATGTTAGACCCTATGGCTATATAAGTGAATAATGCCCTTCATTTATCACTCTTTGTTTAATAAAATCTTTATCCTGTTCCCAATTACCAGATTTACTGCTTGCTACAATATTTTGAAATAGGAAACCTAGCTAGTGACTAGAATACTTACTACTAATGTTGGTGGTGGCTTGTGTATATTGGCTTTGCTACTATATATGACTTTTATGCTTGATCTCTAAAACACTGACTTGGTCCTCCTGGTTTGATTCCTGCTATTTTCAGGATACCACATCCCAGTGGGGGTTCTGTTTGCCTCAGATGTCAACTTGCTCTATTGGGAGGAGGGAAGACCCCACCTTAGGAGGGTAGCTAACTTGATGAGATAAGATGCTGAATGGCCTACCAAGGCCCAAGGTCTGGTGGAGGGTACCATGGTGTCAACTAACCCAGCCAAGGTAATTTAGGCTATGCCTGCATATTAACTGGCTGTGAGAGGAGACAGATCTGGGCTGGGGGTAGGCAGTCAGGTTTGGATATTGGGGGTGATTCCATATCTGTCAGATAGACAGACAAATAGTTGCACTTTTCATGGAGTGTGGTGGCTAGATGCTTGTACCAGGCACCTTTGTAAAAGACTGTTTGTGGGGTTCTCTTTTGGGCCAGGCAGTCAAAGCGTAGGATGGTCTCCAAGCCGTACTCTGCGTAGGCAGGGTTGGGCAGGTATTTGGTAAAATACCCAGGTCCAAAGGGGGCTCCAAGGGGATGGTATAGTGCTAGAGGTGGGTCGGCGGGTTGGCCTCTTGAGGGGGCAGTTGTCTGTTTGTCTACTTGGCCAGATTTAAGATGGAAGATCACTAAGACTAGATAAGGTAATATTTGCTCAAACCAAAGGTTCATAAAACCCTTATTATCAAAAAATGACAATATGGTCATCCCCATACTACTGGGGTTCTTATACCATGTGATTTTGCTTCTTCAATTTTTGCAGACTTTAGACCTGTGGACAATTTTCTGGCAGGACATGTCTCTTGTTTTAGGGTTTTGAGGGCAGCAGATCATGGTTGTGCTTGCTCTGATGAACAGAAGTGGTGATGCTTTTTTCTGTTGCTGCTTTTCACCATATCACCTAAGCCAGCCAATTACATTACCCATTCTGGACTGGAGACTGGTAGCAGCTGGTGGTCATTGACAGGGCTAGTAGGCCTTGTCTTAACCTCCTTTAGGCAATCTACAACCTCTGCATAGGTCTGGGTCTTCAGTGGCACAAGGTTGGTAGCAATTGCGTGACCATTTGGGAAATCACCTTTAAGAAGCTGGCGGGTTGTGGAGAAATTCAACAACTCAAGTTTGTGACTCAACAAGTTGGCGGATCCCTGTCCATCCTAGGTGACTCAATTTTATTTAGAGGGTCATGGTTCAATCCCAGGGTTTTCAATATTGGTATTGAACTTTTAGTTTTGGCCACTGAGTCAGGATTGACAATTTGTTACCCCTCAAAACCTGGGCCCAATGGCAAGATTCAAACCCTGAACCCAAATTCCTGCGGGCTGCTGGCCCCATGGACCAAGAGCCCACCTGCCCGCTTTTTTTCTGAGATTGAGCCCCCGCGAGCTGAAGGCCCTGCTAAGTCTTGTAGTCAGAATACCAGTACAGGTTCAATTATGATGGTTTCTGAGGAGGAGTTTCTTGAATTACCTAATGGAGGCAGAGAAGGTGGCCCTGTGAACTTCATGAGCTTAAAGTCCTCTCAAGTAACCAATCAAACTCAACTGTCAAGGAGAAACTTGGGCTTTGGGCCCGACCTTGTGACCACAGCCAAAAATCAAGGAAATCAAGTGATCAATTTGGATGTTCTGACCAATGAGAGAACATCCTGCCAAGGTGCCATTTTGCCGCTCCTGCACCTGGGCCTCCTGGCCACCTGCCTGCATTTTTCCTGATATTTTGACAAAGCCCTTATGGTAAATACTAAGATTGGAGGCGGGATGCTATATATGCCTATAGATTCTTTGCTCAAACCTTATCACCATTTTTGAATAAAGGTTATGTTATTTTGGCTCACACAGTTATTGCCTTATTTTGTATTTTCTATCTACCAATTCAGTTCAAGATCTCCTGGCCCCCCTGCCTCACTGCCTGCAGTTTTTATGTCCTCCTGGTGTAACCTTCAGATCCGCCCATTTTACCAACTACCCTCTGAAATCTGAATACAAGGACTACACCCCGGAAAAGATACTCAAACTTGACCCTTTGACCCGCATAAAATCTGCAGTTAGATACAACCAACAAGGCCTGTGGACATTTTCAACACCCAAGTTGTTCAGAGGGAAATTCAACTATCTCCCTGTTTACAACCTGCCCATGGAACTGCCTGTGACCCCAAAACCTATGCTTTCTTCCTCACCCAACCTCCCAACCAACCATTCTGGAAAGCTGTTTGGGATTGTGTACATCACCCTCACAGGGGTGATTGACACTATAATCCCGGCTGATGGCCCGTGGTCCTGGGTGGGAAAGTCTGCCTCCTACCTTTTTAAGCTAGCTCCCCTCTTGTGGTAGACATTGCCCGCAAAAACCCGGCCCAGGTCACCCCTGGAAACAACGGGCTGGCTGCCCAAGACTGGATCCCTGACACACTGGTAGACCAGTGGGTTCCTGTCCCTCCTTATTGGGGTAAGTCATCTCCTGCAACTCAGGGTTTGGCCCAACTGGCAGTCTGGTGGGTCCCTGTCTACCCTGGTTGATGCAAGGCAAATCCTGAGAGCCGGGGTTTGATTCCCAGGTTTTCAATACAAGTATTGAAATGTTATTTATGACAGATACTGCTTGGTTAGTGAAAACAGCCACCTTGCCTGAAATCAATATGGAATACTGGATGGGGTACAAAGACCTGATTCTGGTGAATTGGGTCCCTGACATTGCCCCAGCTGCCTGTGTTTTTTTTATTTAGCTCACAATGATAAGAAGAGACTGAAGTAGCTTTAGGGATTCACAGCAGGGGTACCAACCTTGAGTGTGTGCAGTTTTTGAAAGAAGCTCTCTTGAACTTCCATAGCTCAGTATCCTTTCTGACGTGATACAACTATCCCTCAACCTGGGCAGAGTAGCTGTATACCTGGGCTGTGTTCCAGGGCTAGCTAGCCTGACTGGATACTATTTGGTGGAGGTGATTGTTACACTATACTTTATCTAATCAGAGCTACTCTAATATAGCAGGCTCAGAGCCTTTTATCTTATAGTGTTTGGCCTGGGGATTCAGCCCATGGTGGGCTCTTCTAGACTTAATACAGATTACAGTATATATGGTTGCCCTCTTGTTCAAGGGTATAATTAAAGTTTAGAATAGTAATTATTATGAGATGCATACTGAAGTGCTTGAGAAAGGAAACTAATTAATGAGCAATAATTGCAGGTTCCATTAATTAATTAATTAATTAAGGACAGGGAATTTTTTAATTCCATAATATGATTTAGTCATTGATACATTGATCTTGAGGCATGGTTGCCTGTGTTAATTTGTTGAAATCATTTCTAAGAGCAACTGATAGCTGATCTGTGTTAATTGGTTGAATCTTTTAATTAGTCAATACCCCAAAAAGCCTGGCAGAGAGCTAGCCTGGTGATGTAATAGACCTATTATAAGACTAGTAAATACTGGTATCAACTGTGGAAATAAAGGTGGAAGTGAATAGAGGACAACTAGGGCATATAAAGACAATTGGGGTCTCAGTTGCTCCAGATTAAAAGCAATGAAAATCTCTTTGAAGGGTTAGATTTTTCTGTAGAGAAGCAGGTTGAACTATAACTTCTGGGTAAATTTTCTTATATTAGAAGATAAATTATCTGTGAAATACACTCCAAGATAAATTTATTGGTTCAGCATGTCTAATTGATGTGCTTTATGTAGATTATATTTCTTTCATAAAAAGTGTCAAAGCCTGTGTCAGTTTCTGGTTGTACTCCTACAGGAGCAGCAGACCAGGTCTGAAAGGCTGAGTATATAATTGAGGCTACCCTGACCAAATAGTTTACTGCAGTTGCCCAGGGACACCAGCTATCAGTGTGATGTATAACCTGATTAGCTAACCCCAACACAATTATGTAGGCATACCTCAGTTTTCTGAAGTCTTGTGCAGGGAGGGCCTCTGTTGAAGGGGGTACATGAGGGTTCTCCATCATAGGCAATAAGAGCTGACCTCCAAGTATGGCAGGTGGGTAATCTGGAGATAGCCCCAAAGGTGTCACAATTGAAAGTTTTCTGTTATTAATCCATAATAAAGAATCTCATTCCTGGGATTTAAACCCTGACCCCTGAGGGCTGCCACCCCGCGTTTTTTGGGCTTGAACTAGGAACAGATTTGACTTCAGAGAAACCTCCAAAACTAATCAATGATGCGCAAACTATATGTGCAGCATGACTGTTTATGCACCTCTCTGGCCTAGCCAGTAGGAGCACTCAAGTGAGAAATACTCCCATGACCAGCCAGCCCCCTGCCAATAGAGTGTTGTAAAAATTACCCCAAAGACAAGGCTCACCAGATGGTGACAAATCCTCTACCTCAAAGAGGGAATCCAAGATTCTCTGTCCAAGCCCAGACAATGACAAGACAACAATTTCTGATGCCACAGAATATTATCAAACCTTTGGAAATGCCACCACCCAGTCCAAAGGACTTTGCAAAAGGTTTCCCATGGTAGACTAACATATTTATACTCTGGGGCTGCCAGAAAGTTGCTCATTGCCGTTTTTTCAATAGAGTGTTATGAACCTCTGGTTCTCTCAGGTCATCCTGTATTTAATCCTAGCACTTTTTATTTACAAATCAATTTCTCTGACTCTTTCCCTCCTACTAGTCAGCCCCAAGAAACTGCAGATATGCTGCCTGAGTTATACTGCCCCCAGGTGCACCTTAAAGTCCAGTAAATTTCACATAATATCCTCCTAATTCTGCCTATTCAGAGTTCACTTTAAAAGAATTTCTAATCTGCAACCCCAAAGCCAGAACTAGGAAGCCTGAACTCATTAGACGTGAAGGCACCTGGTATATTAAGCAACTTTTACTGTTTCAAGATAAATACAGCTATCTGCCTGTCTACTTAGTGCTCATGAGACCTCCTAACCCCACAGCATGACTGCCCACAAAAACCATGGTTGCTAATTAATTGACCTTAACTCGATTATTTGGAGTCCTCTACATAATGCTCACTGGACTAGTTGATTCTATGGTTCCCACTAATGAGCCTTGGGCCCTGGTTGGAAAATTGCTCTTCTAGATTGTAAAGTTAGCTCCCATCCTGTGGTGGACCCTTCTCACAGGGCCTGTGGGCTGTCTGCCTGGAAGTTCTCCTGAACCTGCTTCAGGTTGGCTCCCTGAAAAAAAGGCAGGGATGATAAAGCTCAGGGTCTGGGACGTGAGCATTGATGGCCATGTATGGGGAAGGGGATCCTTGCGGCAAGGAATAGGTGGAGCTTACTGTTGTTGGGGTTCACATAAAGGAGAAAACAATATATATAAATTTCCTACTGTATTGTAAGTTCTGAAGGCTTGGGGTAAATTATTGTAAACTAATGCCTTTAACCCAAGAATATTTATATTTGTTAAGTATAAAAAGGTAAGCAAGGGTTGCAATAATAACTGTACTAAGGCTCCTAAAAGCTTATATGAAGTGAAGTAGGTACTAATACAATTTGTTAAACCTAAGAAAACAAAGTAAATACCAGTATTAATGACTGAAGATTTGGTTAAAAAGTCAATCTCTAAGTCTGGGTAGTGATCAGCAATAGCTGGAGGGTTGCAGCTGTCAACAATTAAAGTGTGTGTACCACTATAAAAATTCCCTAACTGATTAAATATATAGTCAAATGGAATCATGAAACTAAGATGGAGAGATAAAAGAGAAAAGCTCAAAGAGAAAAGAAAACACAAGCCACACAACCTAACCAGTACCTTTTTGAGGTGCAAGTCAAACAATCTCAACTTAAGTTGAGACTGAGTTAAAACTCAGGCTTTTATTTAAAGTCTGAGTTTTGGGGTGCTGGAATGGGGGAATGTGGTTAACCAGAAGTGGTTAGGTATGCTTACTGTTGGGCAGAAAACAAGCACATTGTGTTGAGACCTTCTTAACTTAAAAAATTTAAGTAGAAGGTAAAGGAGAAAGAAACAGAGAAGCAGTTGATTGTTTGGCTAAGCCAAAGGAAGAGCAAAGATGGCAGAAGAGCAGGAAAACCCTGGTTCAAAGTGCTGGCATAAGCATGCAAAAAGCAAAAGGTAATCAACTTTGGACTTGATTTAAACTAACTAATGTATAAGTCTGTGGTTTGAGAATTGTCTAAGGATCAAGGTAAGCTTTAAAAATGAATCTAACTGTTAATATAGACTAAATTGACCAGTAGAAGTAAGGGAATGGAAGGGGAAATGTTAAAGAGTAAATTGTTGTGATTTGAACCAAGGATTAGGATAAAATAAAGTTGATGTCCTTGAAGAATACTAGCAGCAATGAATAATAGAGAAGGAGAATTCTGATATGTATAGAAGATTCCTATAAGTTGAAGGTGCTCACTCTGCATATTATATTATTGATATGGTGCCAATGATGAAGAAGCTTTCCCTCCCTCATCATTTATACTTACTGAAGGGGGTCAATTTCTTGTGCCACTAGTTGTCCGGTAGCATCATTCTCAGTGACATGCTCTTCATGTTTGGAAATACACACATCTGTGTTTTTAGGGACCTGAGCCTGACTTGTGCTCATACTGTGGCTCACTTGCTTTTAATTTCCAAGGTGTTGTGAATCCCAGTATTCATGCATTATCAATTTTGCCTTTGATGGGATTGCATTTTAAGTGTGAAATCCTTTAGTTCCCTTTCTCTCATCAAAAAGTGTTTCACTCCAAATAGGGAAAAGGACTCATTTACATTCCAACTGATGACATGAGGGATCCTCAACCCACTTATGAGAGTTGTCAGTGATCTATCTGTCCTTCTACTTTTTTGTGATAAACAATTGCCATATAAGAATCATCCATATTCACCCAATAAAATAAAGTTCTATTCAAAATCTTTTTTGTGTTTATTTTTGTACTTTAGTACCATCTTCCTAGTCTTATCTAGAGTAGATTTCTGATAATTATCATTCCCAGTGTCATTAATGATATTTCTCCCAAAATAAGTGATAAACTCTAATTCTGAGAATCAAAATTGGGACCTGACTCTGATGGTTGTGGGGATCCTGCAGACCCTTGGGCTGTCTGCCCATGTTTTTTACGGCTAGCCAATGAGAGAGTTAGAACAGGCAGTGATTAAAATCTTATTAATCAGGGGGATTCACATGCCTGCCTGGCCACAAATTTGCAGAGTACGGAGGAGATTCATAGGCTGGTAATTAATCCAGACCAATCTAAATTACTGAAAGCTCTGAACCAACATGGTGTTACCCCTATCATAGCTGACAGGATGTCTGAAAAGGGGATTGCTGCTCAGCATGATGAGTCAAAATCCAAAGGGAATTCAGATGATTGGCTAGAAAACTGGGCCGCCTGGCCATGTGATCTCTGGCCATGTAGTGACCCCAAAGTTACTCCTGGAGATGAACAGTTCATGGGGCAAAGGTTGAACTGGTTTATATTTTCTGAAGGTCTCTTGATCCAGGATGACAGGAACACCAGTAGCAATGATGAAGCTGTGAAGATGTTATCTTTGGACTGTCAGATGAAGGTCATTCCAACAGAAGAAATGACAGACCCAAAGGTTCAGAATGGGCCTGGAATTCTTTGGCCAGAAGAAAATGAGCAACTCAGCTATCAGGTGATGGGTTAATCCAAACTTAAAATTTTAAATGATATTTAAACTCAGTGAAGTCTTGTTAAAATGGTATTACCATTCTGAAATAAATAAGATTATGGGACCTTGGTTCTACCATTTTATTCCTTATTTAATCTTGGTTGTCTTCCACTTTACTACTGTTCCAACAGAAAATCCTGGCCTGATGGCCTGCATTCCTGATGAAGCCCCCAAAGCCTGGTCTGTGTTTTATTGTCTGCCTGGAGCACCCTTTGGCCCACTTCATTTCTTTGACTACCCACTTAAGACAGAATACAAGGAGTTTACCTTGGAGAGCATCCTCTGCTTTGACTGCCTGGCCCAACAGAGAACCCCACAAACAGTCTTTCACAACGGTGCCTGGTGCAAGCATCTAGCTGCCATATTCTATGAGAAGTACATTTATTTTCCTGCCTATCAGACAGATATGAAAGCACCCCCAACATCCAAACCTGACTGCCTACCCCCAGCCCATATCTGTCTCCTCCCACAGCCAGTTAATATACAGGCATAGCCTAAATTACCTTGGCTGGTTTAGTTGACACCATGGTACCCTCCACCAGACCTTGGGCCTTGGTAGGACGTTCAGTAGCTTATCTCATCAAGTTAGAACCCCTCCTATGGTAGGCTCTTCTCTCCTCCCAACAGAGCAAGTTGGCAGCTGAGGCCAACAGAGCCCACACCGGGATGCAGTATCCTGACACCCAGGGCCTTAAGGTAACTTCCTTATTCATCCCTGAAGTCTAACCTCTGGCTTAGTTGAACCCAATTCTACCGTTAGGATTTCTCATTGTGTCCCTTTGTTGCACCTGAGTACACAACACAAGGTGCCACAATGATTAGGAAGACCTGTGATGGATCAATTGTCCAATTTTGTGATCAATCAACTGCTTCACTGACTCACTGTTTTCCTGATACTTTTGAGATACAATTTATTTTGTAGATTTGATCTCTGGGGTTTACAACATTTAGGCCTTGAAAATTCCTAGCTATTTGAGTTTGTCAAGGGCAAGTTTTTTGTCAATGGAGTTGTTTACTACATGCTTTTGTGTGTTTATAGTGATGTTGTTAAGTATGTTGTCAAGGGCATCCTGGGCTCTGAAACAGACACTATTTTTCTAGGAGCAGAAACCCCACATTATGTCATTTCTCTATATGTTTTAAATCAAAAGTTAATTTTAAAATACCAAAAATGATATCATAATGAATCATTTCTGTTCCTAGAAACCCCAGTGTCAGGATTGAAGTGGGTACTGTATATTGTATAAACAAGGTTATTACTGAGAAGAGCTAAGTGCCAACTAATCTTTTGATGATTCAGAATTGCAAAGCAATACTTATCTTCTATTGTAATCAGAAATATAGTTCTGAACATTGATATTCAGTCATCTTAACTCACACTTCCCTGACTCTTAGGTGTTCTTTATGGTTAATTAGGGATGAAGAGACACAATTGATTTTAACTTTGTGATATAAATCATGTGTACTTGTTAGTTTTTTGGGCTGATCTCCCAACATATCTTCTTTTGGTATTTGTGGTTAGGTTTAATCAATACATCTTTTACTTATGGTAGGCTTGTCTAATGAATTTAAATACAATAGACTAAGTTAATTTATATCAGCTAAAAATATTTTGCCTTAAGTGATCTTGACCTAAAGTTAGATCCAGACACAGAGCTTTCTAGACTCATTTTTATGTTGAGACCAGAATAAGAATTCTAGTTGCTAGCACATATCACAATATACAGAGAGCACCTGGTGAACCATCTCATGATAAATATAACATCATATCTTCTATTAATTTTTCTGACATGGTGAGGTCTTTTATTCTTGTATAAAGTAGTTTTAAAAGCTATGGCAACAACCAAAAATACCTCAGATTTAAACAAAATAATTTCAGATTTGAACTAAATCCAAGACACGCAAGATTTAGGATTCAAATAATTTAAATATTTTTGGTTAATAAATGAACTGTTAAACGAAAAAATGAAACTTAACTGGCCCATTATACAAAAATATAGAAAATATTAAGTGGCGTTGTTAAACCAAAAACAAAATGAACTGACACAACAAGTGAAATGGATTGATGCTATTCCGGAGTATATTATGATTCAAGCAGGATTCATATGAGGCACCAACAGAAGGACTAAAGTGACACAAAATTGGAGCAATCTAGAAGTGAGATTCCACAATCACGAAACAAAATGAACTTACACAAGATGTGTAGTATGAGCAGCCTAAAATAGAAAACTATCAATTTAACAGCCAATCAACAGCTATTCAATTTAGGAACAGAGGCATTTTGTTCATTTTCATGGATCCTGATCTGTATGAAATGGTTTTGAGAACTTTCCAAATGTGGACTCAAGATAACAATAAAAATAAATCATTAAAATTTAAATTTTCTACTTTTAGTGATTTTATCCTAGGTTTTTAACAATGGTTTTTACTAGTAACATCTTCAACGGCACAAGCAGCCAAGCCAGCAGAAGCCAGCCCAGTTTCAATGGAGGCAAGGCTCAGAACGTGGAGGCACCTGTCTACACCCAAGCCTTTGAGGCGGGTAACAAGGAAGCTGACTGTTACTGACCCCCAGCCCACATGGCTTTGACTTGTTCAACAGCCACCTAGTGTTTAGCTCTGCCCCCGCTCTTGTACCCATCCCCGCACAAGTTACCTGTCAACCAACCAATCAGGGTGGCAACCCTAATTTGGAACAACTTCCCATCATAAGACAACCTGCCCCCCTACAGCCAATCAGGCTTCAGCTCCCGCAGCCAAGTGCCCCAAACACAGAATAATTACTGCCCAAATTCTCCAAGAAATTGCATTACTGAACCTGCAGGGTCTTTCCTAGGAACAGATTGCTAGCCAATTGCAATTTACCCAAGCCACCATAATGCGGGAGTTCAACAATCTAATGAACAGGGGGAACCTGGTTGGGATAGCCAAGAAGCCCAATAAGGCCCCTGAGTCCCAAATCAACAAGGCATACCTTATTATGCTTGATCTCTTGCAGCAGAACCCCAAGCTTCCCCTGACCCAGGTCCAGAAACAGCTTGCGCACCATGGCATTTGGGTTTCTGAGCGCATGGTGCAGTTCTGGATGTATGGGAAGGTGATGTCAGTCTGTGTGCTGGCCAATATTGCTGGCAACCAACAGGATGGCGCTGAGGATTCCCCTTATGATCAAGAAATTGAATCCACTCTGGTCCAATGCCTGACAAGTTTGTCAGATGACGTCATGTTCATCTTGTACTACAAGTTATCAATTGTGTTTGATGATTTTGGCACCCAAGGAAAAGCCGCCACCAAGAATGGAAGGAAGAAGGTCAAGAAGGGGACTTTCATTGGTGCATTTCTGGCTGTTTAAGTCAAGGGTTTTGTCTATTATCAAACAAACCCAGATTTCATTAATGGCTACATGTACAGCCAAACCCTTGGTGAATTGCTTGACTCCTGGGATAGCTTGAATTCCCTTCACCGGTTTTTCTTGAGCTACCAGATAGAGGATAGCTCCACCACCCTCAAGGCCATCCAAGAACACAGACACCAGGCCTCAGTCTACCCCGCCAGCCACACTGACATTTATCTGG
This sequence comes from Entomophthora muscae, assembly GCA_014839935.2. NCBI lineage: Eukaryota > Fungi > Entomophthoromycota > Entomophthoromycetes > Entomophthorales > Entomophthoraceae > Entomophthora > Entomophthora muscae. The sequence continues at coordinate 228,384 of QTSX02000115.1, forward strand.
CAGATATTGTGTTCTTCATCATTGGAGACACAGTACCAGAGCGCCGCCCTCAGGCTTTCAATGGCCTCTATCTTGGGGCCCTTGACCACAATTATGTAATGAATGACATTTCAATACTTGTATTTAAAACCTGGGAATTGAAACCCGGGTCTCAGGGAAAGCCTTATGTTGACCTGAGTGAACAGGGAACCGCCCAACTGCTAGTTGGGTCAAACCCTGGACCACCAGAGATAGATGACCCCAAATAGGGGGAACAGAAACCTGCCAACCTGCCAAGCGTGAATACTGGAGGTTCAAAATCAATATTGGAGACCCTGGAACTGAACCCCAACCCTCCAAAGACTACTAAAGTCACAAAAAGTGGACAGGAACCCGCACATCTGTTAAATTGCAAACCCAAGTTGACAAGTTACTCCAAGACCCACCAGTCTCCCAAGGACAATTCCCCAAATGGTCACCAGATTGCTGCCAACCTTGCACCACCAAAGATCCGGACCTATGCAGAGGTTGTAGCTTGCCTTAAGGAGGTTAAACAAAATCTACTGTTAACTCTGCCAATGACCACCAGGAGCTGTCAGTCTTCTGTCCAGAAGGGGTAGTACAATTAAACTAATCAGGTGACATAGTGAACAGTGGCAGCAGGACAAAGCATTGCCACTTTTATTCACCAGAGCAGGCACAACCTAGATCTGCCACCCTCAAGACTCTAAGTCAAGATTAATGCCCCGCCAGTGCCTTGTCTATGAACCTGAACCCTGCAAAAATCAAAGAAGCAAAAACCCATGGTATAAAAGCCCTGGCATTATGGTGATGACCATATTGTCATTTTTGATAATAAAGTTTTATGAACCTTTGGTTTGAACAAATCTTACCTTATCTAGTCTTAGTGATCTTCCATCTTAACTCCAGCCAAGTAGACCATTAGACAACCGCCCCCTCTGGAGATCAACCTGACAACCCTCCCCAGGCACTATACCGTCCCCCAGGAGCCCCCTTTGGACCTATGCATTTTACTGAATACCCACCCAACCCTGCCTACGCAGAGTACAACTTGGAGACCATCCTCATTGCCAATCCCTTGGAAAGGACTAGAGAAACTGAATACATAGGAAGTGAAGGAAATAGTATTGAGGTGCTGCCCTTATTGTTCAAAGACAAGTACAATTATCTGACTGCCTACTTTGTTCCCATGACTCTGCCCTTAACCCCGCGACCTGACCGCCCAATGGAGACCCCCACTGCGGCTGAGACTACGTCCATCCAACTGTTTGGAGTACTCTATATTACTTTGATGGGAATGGTAGACACTATGGTGCCCAATTCAGGGCCCTGGTCTTTGCCTGGGCAATCTTTTTCCTATATTATCAAGTTAGCACCCATCCTATGGTGGGCATTACCCTCTGGCCCAGCTGTATTCCAATCCAAGCCAACCAATGCCTCTACCTATGCCTGGCTTCCTGATAAATTATCTCTTTTGTTGCCAAATGGTGGCCAAATTGTTTGGCCAAATTTCTTCCATGTGAATATGGGCAACCAATCACAAAAAGACAAGCGCCTCTCACCCTGTACCACAGCCACTTATCAACCCATCCAGCCAATTATGGGCAAGTAATATAATGAGCATTATATGGCGGCTATCACGCACAATCCTCCTGCCTCTACCCCTGCCACCACTACCCTTCACCTGCCAGCCCCACCCAACCACAGACCCCCCAGGCAAGCACCGGCTCTACACCTTCCTTCCTGCACTATTCCGCCTACTAGGCATCTCTCTTCCCCACCCCCAATAAACTCCCTGTCACCAAACAATTTCTATTTATATTATCTTTATTCTGAATTTCAATTGTTTATTTTCTCTTTGTTTATAGTTGGCTTTATTCTTTATGTTCAGTTTATTTCTATAAAATCATATATTTACTATGCTGTGTATCTAGATCCAGAACACAGTTATTTTTAGCACTTAAACACAGCCCCTTGTGAAAATAATAACAACAATTTGGTGATCAGCTAATTTTGAATTAGAAAATTATAGGTTAATTGTGTTTAGATAAAGTTATCACTGATCCAAATTTAAAACCTTAATGATAAATTTTAAGCCAATCAGGAGCCAAGTGATAAAGTGATTGTTGTGACATAAAGAGTCATCCAATAACTCTTTGATGCATGTGCACTAATTAATATGATTGGCTGGTTGTTTTTCTATTGAGCGCTATTGCCGCTGTGGCAAGTTGTTGATGGACTAGTGCTAACCCAGAAGCTGATTGGGCACTAGTCCACCAATAACTTTCCATAGCAACAATGGCACACAATGGCAAAACAGCCAGTCATTCAGATTAATTAGTGCATTTACATCAAAAAATTATTGAATGACCCTTTATGTTACAACAATTACTTTCTCACTGGGATTCTGATTTGCTTAAAGTTCATCATTAAGATTTTGAATTTGAATCAGTAACAACTTTATATAAACACAATTAACCTATAATTTTCTAATTCAAAATTAGCTGATCACCAAATTGTTGTTAATATTTTCACAAGGGGTTGTGTTTGAGTGCTAAAAATAATATGGTGATTATGGAAGCAATGTTGACGCAAAACAAACAACACATATTGAGATGAGCGTAAAACATATACATAATGGGTAAAAGATGGGATATTGGAGAATTGGAAAACAAAAAGGGATAAACAAAGAGGCAATAGTATCAGAATAATACATATTCTATTGGGGTGGAAGCTATAAAAACACATGGAAAGGTTAGTAAAAAATCATATGAGAGAATTAGAGAAGCTACTAAAGAACCTCAACTTGGCAATTGCAGAGATCAAAGAAATTGACTTCAAGGTCCAAGCAAAGGTGAAGTCTGCCGTCCTTGAAGGGGGAAAATAGACAAGGTGTCTGCAAAGGCCCTAATGACCAAAATACCAGACACCCCTGAGAAGACAATTGAGTGCCTACTCAACATTCAGAGGACAGTGGTTGAGGGCCTCCATTCAAGTTGTTTGCCTTCTCTGCACTGTCTGTCTGGGTTGGCAACCCTGAGATGTATGCACATCTCAAGCCATCAAAGCGCACCAGGAAAGAGGATACTGAATTACCAGCGCAATTGCTTGCGCCAAGAATAGCTAAGCCTGCTGAAGCTGCTGGCAAAGAAGAAACACAAGAAGGTAACCTAATAAAAAATAATAAAAGTTCAAAATACTTACCTTATTTTAGAAAACATAGACAGTGAAATCTGTTAAGTCCTGGTCCCCTTTTTTCCCCCACCTTCTACGCCAACTACGCTAATCATGTGGTAAGGAAGCTGTTTTTGTCTCCCCCTGTTTTGCGGTAGCTCAAGGATTGAATCAACAGCACCTTCCCAATGTCCAGGGAGGCAGTGGCCAGGCTCACACATGGCAAGGGGGCATCCAAGTGGGCAGTTAATGCCTACAAGGATGTCTAATTGATCCGCCTGGACCCAGTAGCCCTCAGTGGATTTTACTTTGTAAACTCCATTGAGCTTATTTAGGAAGTCCTGGCAATGCTCCCATTCAAGAACATACCAGATATTGACCAGGCCTATGCAGCTGCTTGCTTCTGCTTCCTGGTGGAGCACACACTCTCTTACCTGCTGGCAAACTTCAGGTGCGTGGTTGGAAAATTGGCTGTTGTAGACGCGACAGCCATCAAGAAGACCAAAATCCTCCTTGCTGACTTTGAGCTGGCCTGGAGCGCCAATGAGACAGGGCTTCCTGCAGCCATGGAGCTGACCTTTGCTAAAGCCAAACACAAAAAAAGTACAGTATACAAAAAGCTGTGTGAGTTCACTGAAGCCTTTGCTGGGCAAAGGCTTCACCTTGTTATCTACCTCAGGTATCTATTCTACGTTGGAATAGGCGCAAACATGGAGGACCTAGATAGGGTCTTTCTCAGGATTGACAAGGCCTGGCTCTCCCTGGACAACAAGAAGGTCTCCCCTGGGTACAATTTGGTTGGCCATGTGATCCAGGACGCCCTGGTCCTGGCTGGAATTTACAGTTCTGCAGCCCCGCAAGAGAAGCTTCTACTTCACTCCCACCTCACCATATTCCCTTTTACTAGCCGCCAAGAATATTTCAATAAGGGTGTATCCACTGTTCACGGTGTGGCAGTGGAGGTTGTGCACCACCTCCATTGCAGGGTGGGTACATACTGCCAAACCCATTACAGGCGCCCTTAAAACTCTCTTTTCCAATAAATATCTTTACACTTTAGATTATTTTAATTATAAATAATTTTTATAATTCTTATTTTAGCAAACAAGTTTTGAAAATATATTGCAGAAACAGTTTTCATAAAAGCATAAAAACATACGTTAATAAAATATAATTATAATTTGTACATTTTACATTTAATTTTTTTAATCTCATTATTATACTTATTTGAAAAGAGTGATATAAATATATTCACATAATCAAGTATCAAGTGTCTTGGATAGCCTCAGATGCCATAATAAAAAATCAATATAAAAAAATAAATTACATACCTTCATTGATGGTCCTGCTGAATGTGATTGTGGGCTTAGAAGCTTCTAAATATAAAATGATAATTAATAAATCTTAAATAATAAATTATAGAATATAAAAAAGTTGGACACACTAAGCCTTTAATTGATTGGCTGTTTGGCTAGGCACGCAGGGATGAACAAATCAGTGTGGCTATAAAATTTGGCCACAGTCTCAGCTGGGAGGGTGTGGATCCTGGCCTGCAGAAAATCAAAGAGGTCATTGGTCCCAGTTGGGTTCCCTTGCTTGATGACTTGCTTGAGCCATCCAAAAACTTCCTTGATGGTATTTAGGAAGGGCAAATAGGCGGGGAGGAAGAGAAGGCACAAACTTGCCGGGGCCAATTGCTGGGGGGCCACTGCAATGCTGGTGTCAATTGATGAAAATTCAGCAAGAATATCTGCCACCTTGTGGAGACCAACATTGTCCAGTACTATTACATTGGTGAAGCCCGGGCTTGTGCGCCTCAGGTGCTCCTAGACCAATAGGAGGAATGGCAAGAAGGTACAGCTGTTGTGATAACCCAATATCATTTGATACAGCTTAATCCCCTTTGGACCAAGGAGAGCCACCATGGAATAGGCTGTTGCCTAGACTGCATTACACTGAGCTACCCCGTCATTTGAGCCTTTAGGGACATAGCCATATAGATTCCACATAGACAAGGCAAATGCTGATTTTTCAATATAGTAAAATTTGACCACCCCCTTGGCTTTGAGGGCAGTGTACGCCTCTGTGTATTTTTTCTGTAAGTCAATGTTGGAAGGACTGTTTCTATTGTATGGAGATACCCCAAGTTTTTTTCCATAAAAACCGCATATCCTTTACCAAATTATAATAAAAGGAAATTGAGGCCTCAACCCCAAAAGTAGATTTAATCATGGCCTGTATATTTGCCAGTTCAAGATGGCAATATCAGGTTATCCACTGGCATATTGTTCATTTGTGCTCCTTGGTGATCATGGTGGACACATGTAGGGATTTCTCCAAGGCAAGGACATGGCCAATGTTGATGAACTTATTGAAGGCCTTTGAGGTGTACTTGGGATCCACCCCAACAAGAGCTGTGGACGCCTTATAATCACCAGATTCCTGCATTAGCTTGAGCAAGATTATGTGTTTGATATCAGGGATGCACTTCTGGGCAGGCTTAGTGGGCTCAGATGAACTGGGATCCTGATTGATGACAGGCTTGCAAGGCATGAGTACCTTGTTGTAGAAGGCTGCAACCTTTTTAACACCAGATGCCCCTCATTAGTTCTGTAGAACTCAGGCTTCTTGTCCTCTTCCTGGTTTCCATCACTGACATAAGGCTCATAGCTAGTATCAAGTACAGGTTTAACCTTCTCCAGCATGGCTGACAGGACTGACTCTTGGCAGTACACAACGTTGAACACATACAAAGTGATTTCTACCTCCCTGTTTCTAACTGTTTTTGTTGTGGTAACCTTGGTGGGCTTCTGGGTCAGCTTGGGGACCTGAGGGTTGATGATTTGCACCCTAGCAGCTTGTGCTCCTTGAACTGGCTGTGTCAGTGCAGCATCATTATTGAACTCTCCTATGTCTCCTTACTGAGTAGGCACTTATGTTGCACTAACTCTATTCTTTGACCTACGGGGGCAACTGCAACTGCAGCGCACAACAGGTGCATTGTCACTTTTGTAACTGTGTTGTTTTAGCAGAGTTACAAGGGAGGAAATATTTGGAAACTAGATAATATTCTTTATTGAGAGATAATGATTATATAGTTATTGTGAGTCATGGATAAAAGAAACATGGTAGTGTTGATCACAAGGTGGGATGGTGTGGGGGTGGCTTGATCCTGGTAATGAGTCAAGCGCCAAAACAAGGTGTCCATTGTAGAGGATCATCATTTGTTCATGTTGATGTATTTGGTAATTTGAGTTGACTTTCTAGCTTGGCTACAGGTCACTGGGAAATTGGATTGTGGGTCACAAATCTGCTTGGTTGGAACCTTGCTGGCAGGTTAAGCCTACTGTTTTGACATCACTATGTTGTTGTGTACCTGCCATTTTAAAATTTAATAAAATACTAAATAAAACTTAATTAAGTTATACACTGGTTTTAAGTTTTTACTTTTTATCTGAATATGGATATTTAATTAGAGTTTTTCCCACCCAATATTCCAATTCATAGATTTTTTATTTCTTAATTAGTTGTTTTTGGTTTTACAACACCCATTTTAGAATACCTGAAATAATTTCCACCCTTTTCCCAGATTTTACGCCAAATTAAGCACCCAACACAATTTTTTTAAAATTTATGTTTCAGATTGTGTACCCTATTTTAGATACCTTGGTAGCATTTTTGATTTCATTCCATTGCACACAAACTGATTAAGTGATTTTGTTTACATAGTGAGTTGCTATTGTGTTCCATTTTTGGATTAGTTTTGATTCACTGTGCTTGGATGTATTTTGTCACTGATTCACATAGTAAACATATGTACACCAAAAGTCAACTCACACCATTTTTTTGTGAATACATGTATTTTGGATTTTATTTTTGAATAGTCTCACTTGGCATGTGAGCACTTCTTTGCTGTGTTGACATATTTTGCCCATTAACGCCAAAAATCCCTGTTAACAGAGTGTATATTTTAACCTGATAGTTAGATTTTGTTCAAATCTGAAATCATTTCATTTAAATCTGAGGTATTTTTTGTTTGTTGCCATAGCTTTTAAAGCTACTGTATTTATAGAGACAATTTATAATGGAGATTACAAAAATGGAATTATCCAGAAAATGATCAAACCATATTCAATTCATTTCCACAGCGTCACCTCCTTAGTGGCTCAATGGCTTGTTGCCTAGGTATAAATTTCATTATTCTTAACTGTTGTGAATGCTGCCATTCACCATGTTTTGATTTTGGCTCTGATGGGTTATTTTGAGGATGAATATCTCTCTTTTGCTTTTGCCCTTTGAAATGAGTCTAGCTCCAAATTGGGAAATTCAATTGTTCAGTTTCCTGATTCTGCACAACTCACTTGCCCCACTCATGCTTGTTGCAAGTGATCCTACTGTCCATTTAATGTTTTATGGTAAAGCTACACATTATATATTCCATTTCACTTTTACCAATAAAAATTAAGTTCTATTCACATTTTTGACTTTGTGTCTTCAAGTACTTTGGTGCCTCTCTATCCACGTCTAGTAGATATTATTCACTCAGGGCCACAAGGTAATTGCATAGCCTTCCCTGCCCTTCTAACCAAGACTTAGTACAAATACAATCCTAAGGTTAGGATTCCTTGTTGTGTATCTGTGCTGCGCCTCAGAACACAACATTAACAAAGATCATTTTATTTCTAGATCCTTTTCTCATCCCTGTTCTGGATTGATGGCTTTTCCAACGGCAATACTTAGCTATCATTACTTTAGTTGCAATAATGTTAAAATAGGACTTGATTTTTTATAAGAGATTCATGTAAGTATTCCTGATTTAGCCAATATTATTATGCTGTCAAGTCTGAGCTACAAATATCCCATTCTTTACCAATACACTTACTGCCACAAGTTAGGGTACAGGCTTTTTACAATCCCAGACAGCAAACCTCTCCTGCTCAAACTTCTTTTACTGATTATTGTAGCTGATAGATTCTTAATTTCTCATACTGTACCAAGTTTCTCCAGTTTGAGTGCAGAAAGATCAACATAAAATAGGCAACTGTTCCCTGCAAAGTTTTTTTGGAAATACCAATAATGCAGGGATAAAAACCATAGTATCTGGAAATATCCAAAGTTCCACATGGACCTCTTTATTTGATATCTAGCTCTTTTTAATTTTTGAACTAAATTTTTGATCTAAATAATGTAATGGTTCATAAAAATTTCATAAAGTTCAATAATAAGGGTGCTGGGCACTAGAATTGCTTACCAGGCTGTGGATCTACCTTTTCTATTGATATGGGAGCTGGCAATTATTCTGAAAATGCAGTAAAATTTAGTTGCCAAAACAAGTGTACAGCTATCAGAAACATTTATAATGGCACTATTTGTTATGTGTCAGGAATGCTCTTTCAGACATTGCTGATAAAAATTCATTCCTTGGCACAGTAGAAGAAATACTTCCTTCTTTGGGGTTCATTGGGTCTCCTAAAATCAATGGGTTAGTTAGAAGTATCTGCTCTTCATTACCTGTTGAATTGACTCCAGAATGGGTTCCAGAATCAACCTTGATGTCAACGGGATTTGAACCCAGGTCTTCTTTGCTCTCAGATCCTATTTTTACTAAGAGAACAATTAGTAGTTTTGTAAATAATAAATTTTTACCTTCCAGGCTGGGTTTCAGCCAATCAGAGGTTACGCTAATCAAACTGGTAGATTCATTTAAGCACTTTGATGACAACCAGATCTGTTTCAACCTTGTTTTTGCTCTTGTTGACCTGTTGACTTCTGGTTCTGTCATTGGTTCTTGTTCTCCTTTCCCAGTTCTAGCTGGGGAATAGCTGGGCTCCTCCTGCTGATCCTGCTTGAAGACACAATTTTTAAACAATTAATGTTTTTTTATTGCTGAGGTCAGTTGTTTTGCTTCAGTAACACAAATAATCCTAGTTTAAATTTTAAACTTCCCAGAATCTCCTGTTTCCTCCAAAATTTCCCCAACTCTATCTCCAAGAGATTTTGTCTCCTTTATTTTATCTCCAGATTATCCTTTAGCTTCCGAACTATATAATGCTGGTAACTTTTGATCTTCTAATTTTTCAATCAATAAAGTCTACATTCACCCAAGTGAATAATTTTGCCTATTTTGTTAAAACTTGACTTAAGCCTTAAATCCTAAACCATGAGATTACCCAATACTCCTCTTATGGAGTCTCTTGGGTATAAATGGGTGTACTGGATGGTCTTGCTGCAGGCTGTACTAGCCAACATTTCAATAGGCTCTTGCACATATTCTGGGACCTCACCCAATGCACAATTCTTAGACAGCTCCTGGCGCCGGGTGATACCAGGAGTTTGGTATACTTCCACCCCCTTGTTGCATAACCCACCTAGGAAGATTACTTCCTATTGGGTGGGTGCCTGGCATTATGAGTCAATACTATGTCACAAAATCAGATTGTTCTGGATGAAATTAATCATCAACATCTTTAAAAAGGAGATGAGGATAGCGCTTATTGTAAAATGACATATTATTACTTGTAATGGCTCAAATTTATTATGTGGCTATTAAAATAGGCTAATAGCTAAGTTCTGATGATTTAACAGGAATTTCTTTTTTGAACAAGTTTAATAGTGCACTGTGCACTTGAATGATGATAACCTTTTAAAATACGGCACATGTTATCTCTTAATGCTCCATAAATAATGTAAGCTATCAATAAAGATGTGGATGTTTAGTGCTCATTCCTGTTATAAGTGCTTTTTGTGGAACCATAAGATATCTTGCTAGGTATCAGAAATTTTGGATCTGCTATTGGAACTGGAAGTCTGATTAATATTCACTTTATTGATTATAGTCTTTGTCTTAGCTATTTGTGTAATGTTTTTCTTGTGTTACAGTAGAAAACCAAATGAAAGGAATAGTAAGTCCCTGTAGAACCCAAAACCAATGAAAAACTGCCACCAAATCCTTGATAAAAATGGATCACTTAAACACTGTTGTAATTTCAGGCTTACACAAGGCCTATGGGACAGGGACCCCTGCAATGGTAGAGCCTAACCCTGATGTCCTGGGACTGGCTGACTATTAAGTGAAGACTTGAAATAGATGTATAGATAAAGCTTATTTATTAAGAATTGAAATGAGGGGGTTAAATAGTCACTAATTCCATATTCAGGATGAACAGAGGGCAACTTGAACAGGCATGTGAACATTCAGGAAAGGTTCTATTGATCCTAGTATTTCATGTGAGGGATCTATAGAGATCAGGTGATACTGAATAAGTCTCAGAATAAGGTTAAAGTCAATAGTTTCAGAGATATGAGCTCAACAAGGCAGGCACTGGTTTGGAGCTTGATAAGAGGAACAATGTATTATTATCCAGTAATAGTATCAGGAACACTGCTGTATCTCTGGAAGTACTGAAGATTAGATCAAAGTAGAATAATTCTTTCTAGGGTAGTTTTGCATGAAGAGTGTGATAGTGCAATAAGATTGATAGGCTGAATATTGGTTAAGCCCAAATTAATAGCATCAATGATATTGCATATATAGAACAAATTAGTACTAAGTATATAATAGTGAGATATCTTAATACCAAATTCACGACAAACACCATCATTGATAAAAATATATTGAAGCAGGAGTTGCTCAAATAGCCCAGGAAAATTGGATTTGCCTTGTTTTTTCCAAATAATTATGACAAAAAAGCATGTGTTATATGTTATTTGGAGATGATAGTGCTTGACCCGCTGGTTGCCAGATTTTTTGAATTGTGACGTCATTGACTCAAATTCCAATAAATGCTCCCAGCTGCTGAACATATCCTTGCCAGCTAATCAGATGCCGTGAAATCTCCTCCATCCTAAGTCACCTTAAGACTTTCCCCATCCCACTCTAGAAACCTGTTTATATATAGTTTACCACCCCTGAAAGCTTGAAAATAAAGGAAATTATAACCCCAATGTTGGAATGCCTTATCCTACTGGCCACAGTTGTGGATAATATACCTGCAACTCTCTTCCAGTTTGCAGCCAATCCTCTTGTGGTATCCTGGCCTGCAATGTATCCTACCTCTTCATCTTCTTCAACCTCGTATTTTCCTCTCCAAATGCTTTTCTTGATTTCAATTTTGGTTGCTGTTTTGTTGCCCTTCCAGAGGCGCAAAATTAGTTAGCCCATTCACCCAATTTGACCTAGCGCTTCTTAAGCAGTTGATGATCTGTTTATTTTAACCTCAACATTTTTCATTGAGTAGTACCACCCGTCATTTAACTCTTACATTTTTATGACACCAGTGGTTACCTGTGTTGCCTATACAAGTCCTTGCTATGACAAAATTATGCAGTGATCAAGGGAGGCAATAGAGGTGAGTGGCAGTGTCTCTAGGCGGTGGCTTGCTGGGAGCTTTAAGAATTGACAAAGGTCTTTGAGCTCAGATGAATTCTTTACTGTGAAAAAGTTCTACAGTAGGTATGCCTCAAATTGCCTGGCTTCCATTGATCCAATAAAAGGGCCTTTATAAAGCTAATTCTCTTGTAAATTCACTGCCCCTTTTGGCTTTGGATTGCACTTTCTTTCCTGGCTGCACTAAGAAAAGCTCCTAAACGCCAGCCAAACCACTCAATTATTTAGGAGATTTAGCCCATACTATGGATGAAAGATTTGTACTAGCTTACCTTGCAGACCCTCCTGCTCTTTTTGCTCCTCCCTAGGAAAAAACACTGATTAATTTGGACTGTCTATTGGCATGGTGTTGCCTGATTTTGAAGTTAATCAGAGATAACCAATCAAGTGATAAGGAGCGCCTTTTGGGGAAGCTTCAGATATGGAATTGAGAAAGAAGAGAAGTATATTTTATTGGATAATACTTTAGACTTATATAGACTTGGCTGTGGCAGAGATTTAGTTGGATTGAACCTAGGGGTTGATCATGTGCGGGATGGGTTCAAGCCACTGGATACTTGGACAGTAATGTGATATTGCTTGGTTGCCATTCCTGGTATGTCTAACGGTATATTGAAAGGGCACCAAATTGAGTGATGACTGGATGTTGAGTAGGTTGGTGGTAGCCAGAATACTTGTACATCCAGATTCTTGACACAAGCAATGCCCTCATCAATGTCCACAAAGTCAACTGATTCACAAAAGTCTAAGATCAATGTTGGCCAATCAGATGGGAGTTCAGAAATTAGTATAAACCCTCCAGTCCCCCTGGCTTTGGTCAGCAAAATTTCTCCATAGCCAATCAGATCAAATCAAGTGATCAGGTGATCACCCAAACTGTAGCATATTCCCTTAAGTCAAGCTTGGGGCTTTTAGTCCCCGCTTGTTCATTCTTTTCTTACAATAAACCTATAGTTTGCTATACACTATTTGAATTTTATTGACATTTGAACTCTGTTTTTGAGTTTCTTTAAAGTGCCTAAAAGTGTTAGTCATTTTTCTATTAACCCTTACCTATCTTTGGTCCCATTCAAACCCGGCAGCCTTCCCAAAACTCCTAGGAGAAGTGTGGGTGTATATTAGTTGCTTTAATACTTACGCTTTTGAAATTATAGTTTGAACTTGAATTTTAAGTTAGTTACTTATATAAAAACTTACTCTTACATTGTACTTTCCTTGTTTTTGTTTGAACTTGAACCCGCTTTTGCTCTGCTTGATGTTCAAGCCTCCCCAGACTATTCTCAAGCCCTCCTTGAGTTTGTGGACCCAAATCCAACTAAGTTTTATATAACGGCCTAATTCAATCTTATTTTTATAGGTTTAACACCAAAAAGACCCACCAAGAACCCCAAAGTTTTCTGGGCATCTCATAAATGATACTTTCAGCCCTAAAATTTGTGGTGCTTTCCTTGGTCCCTTTTTTCTGATCCTTTGGTCCACCTCCCCAGATCTTTGGGCCCAGATCTCCTCTTCTGTGCGCCTTGTGGCCAATGACCCCTCTTGTCTCTTATATCTCCCAAGTAACCTCATTTTTTTATGTGAAACTCTGGTCAAAAGCCTGAATTGCAATGATTTATATCTGTACTCTCTTGACCTTGTCTTACCCGCCCTTTTGGTTGAGGGAGTCCCTGCGCCTCTCCTTTCTCAGCTGGAGGAAGAGGTCTCAGCCCCTCAGCAGACACCTGAGGTGCTGACATATGCTCTCACATGTACACCTTGGTTACTCACCGAGCTGATATTGATGGGACTGAATGCCTATTTCCCTCAACTAGCTCCTGTGTTCTTCCTCTGGTCCCCTATTAGAGCGGCTGTTCCAGTGATCTACTGGTTGGCATCTTGGTGGTTTGTTTCACCAAGATGGGAGCCAAACTTAGTTAGTTTAGCCCCCTTTCTTACAGCTCTCTTTCCAGGATAATACAGCAGACGCTTCTAACTCTTGCTTGGCCTGTCTTTCCATGCCCAGATATGATGGCTATTAATCAACTAAGCTCCTCTAAGCCAGTCACTGATTCTCAATACCTTTAGCCTCAATTGATTAAACTCTGGGGCTGTACCTATGAAATGTGCCTTAAGGATCTTATCCTTAAGACTCCTAACACTAAGAGATTGTATCCTTAAGGCATCCATTCTTAAGGGCCAGATAGATGCATGAATAGTTCAGTTCAGGTTTGAAGTTATTGAGGAATGCATTCCAGCCATTCTTACCAATGGGCATACATTGGGCCAGTGGATGTGCATTGATCCTGATGCTATATAATGGGCTCTTGCTTACCTCAATAAACATACTCCTTTATATAATGTACATTTACACTGCTTGCACTTCTTTGGCTTGTTGCTGCATACCCTGAACAACCAAGCCTGTTTGTAAAGTTACACCTCCCCCCTTAGGCCTCCACTTCAATCCCTGCTAAATGCTTGGGAATCTCTACCAAATTATGTTTGAATATTTATCTAAAAGAGTACTGAAAAAGCCCAAGAAAGGCCATCAATTTAATACTTGTGGAATTATTCAGAAGATGCCCCCACCTAGCCCACCCAAGAGACACCTCTGGTTAAATATCATGTGCAAGAGCGGCCGGGAGCAGTGGTAATTGCATCCAAAGCATATTCTGGAGTTTATTTGGTCCAGTTTTCCTTTTGGCTATGTCCATTCAAAATTTGTCAAGACCTTCCTGCCTCAATAAATGCATTTGTAACCGCTCATATCATCGGTCAATTGGTTTGTGACATTCAATCTACCTCCTCAACCCTATCACATCCCTTAAATGAATGCAAGAGTTGTAAAAGACCTTGCTTCATCATTCTCTAATCTAATAAAGTTCAAAATTTGTTAGTAAAACTGGCCATTTGGTTTTATCTGTTGCTTTGTGGGTTCAGTTGATTCCATCCCCCTCTGGCCTCCTAGGAATGGTTGGTAGCAACTGTGAGAGAGGGGGGCTAAACTAACTAAGTTCGGCTCCCATCCCGGCAAAACAAACCACCAGGATGCCGTCCAGTGGAGGACTGGAACGGCCGCTCAAAGGGGAGACCACAGGAGACAACTGAGGGAAATAGGCATTCAGTGCCATCAGCGCCAACCTAGTGAGCAGTAAGGGGGTATGAGTGGGAGTGGAAGGGAGCGCCACAGATGCGCGCAAAGGTGCAGAGGTGCTCTTCTCTAAGCCAAGAGGGGAGAACCTAGGCACCTCCTCGGCCACCGGAGTGGAAGAAGCATGGTCAAGGACCCCCAAATCCAAATCATCACAGGTTAGGCTCTTCACCACAGCCTCCCCAGAATAAAGAAGACTGCCGGGCAAGCTCAGGAGGCTAGAGGGGGCCGCACTCGCAAGTTGCGCTGAAGAGGAGAGTTTAGACCACAGGTCTGGCAAGGTGGACCACAAGAGGAGCAAAAAGGGGGCCAGAGAAAATGCAACAAATCTTAAAACTGGGAGTATCATGGGTGGATTCTCCAGGAAATTCTGAGAAGAGTGGTGTAATTTTTTGATAAACTTTGGTCAAATTTGGGGACAACAGGGGCAGCCACAAGAAAAGAACCAAAGTAGGATCAAGAAGGGTTTGGGGAGCTTGGTGGTGTGCTCGGGCGTCTTTAAAGTGACCGGGAATGAAAGCGGGTTTGAAACTGAATATTTTTAGAGAAAAATACAAGATAAAGTAAGTTTTTATATTGAATTTAACTAAAAACTTTAGGCTCGAGCATAAAACTTTAAAAGCAAAAGCGAAAACCGAAACGCTATACGCTGGAGCCAAATTTAAGGGTTTCAGAAGAGAGAGCGGGTTCAAACTGGGGCGGGTAAAAGTAATGTTAAAGACGACTACTATCACTTTAACACTTTTAGCTGAGAGGATCAAACAAAGACCCAAACAACCCAAACTGAAAATTAGTGTAGAGAAAAACCCAAAACTTTTAATAATTGAGAATTGACAAGCAGGGGACTCAAAGTCCCCTGGCCTTGTTAAAAGGGGTGGGATTAACAGAATTTGGTCACATGACTTCCAATGTAGCATTTGATTGGGCAGAGGAGAATATTTGCTGACCAGGGCCAGGGGGACTGGAGGGTTCCAGTGTAATTTCCGCAACTCCCTCTGATTGGCTGGAAGGTAATGCAAGCATTTCAGATCTAGTTGGCTTTGTAGTTGTTGATGTGGCCCCATTTGATTGGGCGTTCCTAATTGTCTTTAAAAGCGGACAATATCATGCCAATAAATAGTCCAAATTAACTAGTATTTCTTCCCAAGTTGGAGCAACCAGAGCTGGGGGTCCTGCAGGATATGCCAACACAAATCTTTCATCCACTGTGTGAGCTAAATCATTGAGGGAATTTAGTGGTTTTGCTGGGCTTGGTGCAGTCTTTTTTGTGCGACGAGGAAATACAGTCCTATCCAAGGCCAAAGGGGGCAGTGAATTTACAGCAATCATTTGGTTGTTGCTGAAACCATGACTTCATTATGGTTGAGAACTTGTATCTATTTCCTCCTACCCTGCTCCCCAATTCTCACACTATTACACCAGACTCCTTGTGACTCTTCTTTCTTGTTGCCTACACTACTAAGGTAACAGGAAGATCTTCCTGCCGTACTAACAGTTAGACTTAGTGCTCTAGGCCTGGTCAAAGTGTGACGGGTGTCACCTGCTTCTGCAGCCCAGTACTAGTAGTTTACCCTGCTTCTCAGGTAGAGACTTTCCAAGAAGTTTCCCCTCTTACTCCTCCCAGTTCTCTGTGGGCATCACACCAGACTGCCGGAATCAACCCCCAGAGCCAGGCATCCATGCAATGGCATAGGATTTGGTTGCATAGTACCCTGCCCTGGGTACTATTAACCTCATAGCTATGCACAATTCATTGGCATGCCGGCAGTGGCGGTGCTGATTGATTATTCTATTTTTGGTGCATAGCCTTCTCATAGTCTGGCACCCTTTTACAATAGGATTCGCAGTAGCACCGGCGGGTTGATAGTGTGAATTAACATCAGCTATTCTTATCCTTGAAGAATCTCATCGTTCCCCTGGTGCCTTGATATCAATCCTGCTCTACATCTGACCCAACGGGGCGGTAAAGTATTCTGGAATAGTTGTGGCCAATCAGGATCTGATCTCGATTGATGACCTAGAGTGCTCCTGGTTCCCTCACATCTATTGGTCAAGTCTATTTTGTCAAAGGCTTCTGAGATCAATTAAGCCTAATTATGATATATCAAAAGGCTTCTTGTATTGATGCCTTGGCAGGCCAGCGTGTTATAAGTAGGGATGCTTCGGCTCAGCCTCAGCTGCCTTCCGGCTATTGGCCGCTATAGCTAAAGCAGAATTGTAGCATATTTGAACAATTTAAAATAAATATTTGATGGGAGTGACCCGGAGCCAGAAACTGGCCGCAGCTGCCCG
Organism: Entomophthora muscae; assembly: GCA_014839935.2. NCBI lineage: Eukaryota > Fungi > Entomophthoromycota > Entomophthoromycetes > Entomophthorales > Entomophthoraceae > Entomophthora > Entomophthora muscae. The sequence goes on from QTSX02000115.1 coordinate 245,363, forward strand.
GGGCTTGGCCGAAGCAGCCCTAGTTATAAGGGGTTTCATCTATCTGGATGTCGACCATTTTACTCAGGTAAGGCGAAGTCAACAATGAGAAATGCAATTTCCTGAGATTAAGTAAAGTTGTCTGTAAGTTATCGCTAGGCAGACTAATGGTTTGGTGAATATGATTTCATCAATAAAGATTAGTTGGGTGTTTTTGAAATCGAATTAATGATGCTGAGTTTGGATTGTGGTGGATTTATTAGATATTTACACATTGAAGTTCAACTACTTGTCGAAGAATAACACTGGCACCAAGTAGTTACAAAATACCTTTTAGAGTTAGGAGCCAGTGTGGGCAGGAATGGCTAGACGAAAGGCTTCCATCCAGATTTGCTTCTGTGCTTCATCTTGAGCCTCTAGTATAAGGCGTGTGGTGTTAGTGTCGACGGTGATGAGCATAAACCAGAACTTGCTACCAGCTTGGGTGCTATCAGGGAGATTGCGGATGTCCATTACTTTGCAAAGGATGGTGGTAGGGTGCGCTGAGGAGAGGAGCTGCATTTTGCTCAATCCGCGGCGATGGCACTCAGGCACGTGAACTAAAGCATCACCAAACAATGCCAAGAACAAAACCTCTCTTTTTTAAAGACCCCCCTTTAGAAGGGCGCTGGTTTTGATTGGGAGCATCGACTATTTCAATATGTACCAGATTAAGCAAGCCTTCGTAGCATAGCCGACGGCGTGGGTCAGATAGCCTGAACTTTGCTGCCGAAGGAATCTTTTCCTGCCAAGCCTCGAGGGTGGGGGCTTGCTCTTGGCGGAACTTGGCCTCTTGTATTCGCATAATCAACCCCTCGAGGGCATGGTGGCAGCGAATAGCGTTGATGTAGTCTAGTGTGCCAGACGAAGATACTTCTAGAAGGTTCTTAAATAGAAGTGGGTACTTTAAAAGCCTTTGGAAAGGCTTGACTAAATATCCTTGCAGATCCAGACCCCTGCACTCGTTCCTGGCACCTTGCGTACGCACAAAAGTCGAAAAGCGCTTATTCGTTGCCATTAGTTTTTCATATTCTGCAAGAGCCCGCCTTTGGGGAACCAAGTAGTCTGAATATATCTGAAGCTCTTTGATCCATTCTAAAACCACGTCTGAAATCTCTTTGACCACTGGCATTTGGTCATCTGCCCTCCTTCGAAGCGCAAGTAGTAGGAATTGATGAAGCGTAAGTAATTGGGGAAGGTTTAAGAAAATAGCAGAAACAGTTGCTGGATCCACGTATTTGTTCTTGTAAAGGGGCTCTATGTAGACCTAGGATTTTAGTGGGCGCTTCTGGATCTAATACCTCATTAATTAAGGTCAAATCCGAAACATAGTCTCTCTCAGTAGATAGAAGCTCATTGATAATCTCTTGGCGCTCGATTTCACGCGGAGTCAAGAGAAGCCCAGCAAGTTCTTCTGCACCAAACTGGTCTCTCCAGAGGCCTTGACTATGAAAATTTTTCAGATCTTCCCTTTCCATCTGAAGGATAAGACACGCCCACCTTGACTATATCCAACCTTGAAGGAGTTGAAGCATGTTTTGGCCGAAATAATTTGCCTTTGCTCTTCTTTTTCTCATCCTTGTTTTCGGGATGAGACGATATGCCAAAGGGACCTTGAAGTGAAGAGAGACTTTTTGTTCCTTCTATTTGTTCAACAGGAGAAGAAACCACGCGGTTTAACTCCTTTGCCTTCATTTTAGAGCCGAGTTTAAATACCTACAATTTTTGATTAAAATATTGCATAAAGCCGAAGTCCTCTTTGCGTCGGATCAGGAAAAGGCCTACCTGAGGAATTACCATTAGTTTCAGGAGTATCTAAGCAGTAAGATGAGCATATGTTTTTGACGCCAACAAAAAGCATATTTTAAAAATGAGAATAAAGGAATAAGTGGGATTGATTTATTTAGACTGAGAGTTTTAAAAGAGCTTGGGTAAGTTAAAAAACGGTAGGTATTGAGATGGCTGAATTTATTTCTGAGCTGATAAATTAAAAAATTGGTCATGGAACAAAAGCATCAGTTTACGTTTGGTTTAAATTGTTTTAGCCGCAAAGTTATAAGATTATTGTACCAGGTTTACTCTACCTTGGGGAGGTGTTTGTTGATATATGCTTATATCAGGCGTATATAAAAAGCAGCATACAGTGAGAAGGATACTCGCACGCTTATGGAAAAAATACTTAAAATAATTGCAGTACACAGCCTGTATGTTGCAGGCGCTTGATGAAAATTAAAACGACAAGGAAGGGGTGTGGTACTGGAATTGAAACCGTTTCGCGTGAAGGGGAAGTGCGGTGGGCTTTACATTCCGACTTCACTGGAGTTGATCACCCATAAACATTTGAAGGAGTTAGCTTCTTGTAGCCTGCCTGTTCTCAATGGGACTGCTAACCCCTATTCTTAAATAAAGCTACCAGAAAAGGAAAAATAGCTTTAATTGCAAAACAACATAAACCCTATTCGATTTGATACCCCCTTGAAACTAACGTCACTTCCAGCGCAGCTAGATTGCTGATCCACACTCGACTTCAGTGATCACGCATACAAGCCCAATGATTATCACTTTACCTTGCCTGTTATAAACAAAGGCCGACCCCAACTCCCTTATGGCCACGTTACTTTTTAACGCCGTCTTTGAACTCAAATAAAATTTTGTTCCCTTTAAAAAAATATAATCAAAGGCCGAATGCTGCGATTCGAACTACTGATCCAAGGTTCACACCCCAATGTAACTTATAATGAAGTGATCCACTTGATTTAATTTAACAATTATAAAACACTCCTTTCCTCACCACTACTACAATCTGAACCAACCCAATTGCCGATATCCACTTCGTTTAAACTCCAGAACTGCCTTGATGAAACTACAACTGTTGAATTATCAAGACTAGCTGCTGTATCCTAAACCCTCAAATGCAAAAATCCAAGCACCATCATTGACTGGTTCCAAAGTATATTTTCTGGCTTCCTATTAAGTTGGGTGTTGTGCGCTGGATTCAACTTGATGCGCATTGTGCTTGAGCCAAGCTAGTTCCAGCGCAGCAAGTTATCTTTATAACCGACCTGATGAGAGCCAATCTGTTAAACAAGTGTACAGGGTATCCAGAAGGCTAAACTCTTCACTCTTTCACAATTTATCCTTCACAGCAGTCTACAAACATGAGTAACTAGGCGGTTGGCCCTTCCAAAGATCAATCTTAAGCTGGATTTAATATAGCAGTTCGATCTATTTTATTACATTATTAGGCTGAGATAACTTATCATCTGCTTAACCTTAATATATATATACATTGCTTTATATTTTTTAAAATAAGTTGATATGGTTATCTGAAAGATGATATTGCAGCTATAGCTTGAACCTAGATATAAAAGCAGCAAACCATTATTTATCAAATTTAACACTGTAAAAAATAAAATTACATTGGTTTCCAGAGCTGAAAGCATAAAATAATTGAGCCACCTGTAAGCAGAACAAACTCAAGCAGGATCCAACCTGGGCAAGTTCCAGACTTCAGATAGTTTGAATGTTTTTGATGAACCAGCAAAAGGCCAAACAAGAAGTGCAACAACAATCAAACCAATTACAAAGTTAAATCAAACATGGGACAGCATATCTCAGACTTTAACCGGAACAACTTGGTATAATAAGAAGGCTGAATTGGGTCTGTTTATAAATTAAACATAATTCAATCAGATTACTGACAAGGCACCAACAGAAGGGCTAAACAGAAACAGATCAAATAGATACCCCAAAAAAAATTATACAAGATGTATAACCTTTATATCCCAAAATAGAACAAGAACCTTTTAACAGGCAATTGACAGCTCTTTAACTTGGGAACAGAGGCATTTTATCAATTTTAATAGTGCTTTATTTGCATATAATTGTTTCAGTAACTACTCAAATCAGGACTCTTAGTTGCAATAAAATCAAGACCATAAAACCTAAACAATTCTCTTTTAGAAATTTTGGATTGTCCTTATTATACAAAGATATCTTATAGCAATACAATTTTCATGCATGCAAGGAGAAAAATACCATACAATCCAGTGGACAGGAGACCCATTATAGTGAAGCCTCTCATTTCTACCCAGATCTTTGATATGGGTAATGGGGAAGCAGGTATTTACATGACTCCTGGTTCAACTTAGTGCACCCTGTTTGAGAATCATCAGATGCTCATCTCTGCTCCTGATTCTTTATTCAAACCATCACATGTCATGAGCCAACTATCTCATCAAGTTGATGGATTAGTTCTAAAACGTTCAACATCTGATAGCCAATCATCCTACATCCCAGTGAATCCAAAACCCAAGCTGTGAATAACCATCACCCAAAATGTATAAGATATCATGACACTTAACCAGCATGGTCCAGCTTGGGACAAGGCAACAAGCCAGTTAGAGTTTGCCCAAGCCACTATGGTTCAGTAATTAAATAGCTTTACAAGCAAGTGAAGTGGCACCTGGGCCAAGAACAGAATGTGATGCCTGAGTCCCAGACCACCAAAACATACCTCATTCTTCTTGGTGCCAGAAGAAGGGCCCCAAGCTTCCCTTGACCCAAGTCAGGAACCACCTTGCTCACCATGGCATCTGGGTATCATGCTACGTGATGAACCTGGGATCATGCAACAGTATATTTGGATTCTGCTATGACCAATTAAGCGGGCAACCAATATCATGGCAGCAAGGGTTTCTTGTATTACCCCGCAGCTATGGCTATCATTGTTTGATGCTTGAAAAGTATCTCAGGTGGCATCAGGTTTGTATTGTATACTGAATTGCTAACAGTGTTCAATGTTTTTTGTTGAGGGCCTGGATGTACAGGCATTCTGGCTACTGCCAACCTACCCAACATCCAGCCATCACCCAATTTAGTCCCTTTCCAATATACCGTTTGACATACTGAGAATGATAACCAAGCAATATCACCTGACTGTCCAAGTATCCAGTGGCTTGAACCCATCTAGCACATGACCAACCCCTGGGTTTGATCCAACTAAATCCCCGCCACAGTCAAGTCTATATAAGCCTAAAGTATTATCCAATAAAACTTACTTCTCTTTTTCCTTAATTTCCATATTTGAAGCTTCCCCAAAAGGTGCTCCTTATCACTAGTAGCAGCTACAGGTTTTTGACCACGCCCATGAGAGAGAAAATGACTGGCCAAAACCCACCCACCTTTGCTCACGTACTCAACCAGGCCACATCCCAGGAGATCTGGAAAACGTACTTCTGCGCCCACGACATCAACAAAGATATACCTAGTGGATGCACCGTATTTGAAGGTCTGGTCATGCCCAAAGCATGCGCCAAGATTATTTGATACAGTTGCTCTCTTCAACCACACACAAACACAATACCACCTATCACAGGTGAAGTTACCAACACCAAATACATTGGTATTAACAAATTCTTTGCTAAAAACAAAGAAAATGTCATCAACTGGCTAGACCACTCAGCCGCTAAACTCTGCGCCAGCCAAATCCCCCACAAAAAATGGGTCCAGGAAGCCAGCAAGCGCCTGTACAAGGCCGCAGCCAACTGGTTTGCCACCTGGGTCGGCTCACAAACTGACAACCAGCTTGACAACTGAGAAGAGTTCAAAGCGGAAATCACCCACAATTTCCGCGTCAGTGAATCCCTCCAAGACATTGCAATACAGCTCAGTGATCTTCCCCAGAAGACCACTATTGCAGCTTACGCCAACAAATTTGAGAAAATATGTCGCAGGATCCAAAACCCAGCACAAGCTGATAACGTACACACCAGAGCATCATTCATCAACAGAATGAAACCCTCTGTTGCTGCCCTCATCCGCCCAGAGGCAAATACCTCCATGCCTGCGCTCATTGCAGAAGCCAAGTGCGCAGAAAAACGTGCAAACATGGAATACGCTGCACGCAACGGCAACCGCTCCTCAAACGGCAATGGCAGAGAAAACGCTAATGGCAATAAACGCCAAAATACCAACCATAACAACAACAACTCCAATTGCAACAATGGCAATAACAGCCAAAGCGCAAACCGCTCCTGTCCCAAGAAAGAGGACACCGCCAAAGTTAACAATGCTGAAGTAGCAACCCGCTACAAATCTGACCCCACGTTCTCTGACCTCAAAGGTCTCAAAAAAGAGGAACAGGGAAAAGAGGAGGGGGAACAGGCTTAAGTGCCCCTGTCTCCCCCCAACTTGACAAAAAAACTGTACCAAGGCACGAACTTTGCTGCTGGCATCTCATGTGTCCCACAATCCTCCATTTTTATGAACGTAAAAATTAAAGATCACTCACAACTTCTTGTCTATCCATGCACTTACAAATCACATACACATACACATAAAATTTTATTCAACTCTGGTGCACAACACACTATGGTTAGCAAACCATTTGTGACCAAGTACAAAATACCATTTGTCAAATCCAACTTCAAATACGCTAGAATGGCAGATAAATCAAAGGTTCTACTCAAAGGCAAAACAACTCCCTTCAGAATTGACCTACAAGGTATACAAACGTCCATCAAAGGACTTGTCATGAACAACATAAACTACAAAATTGTAGCAGGCATGGACTGGTTCACCTGAGTGAACCCCAGCGTATGTTGGAAAACAAAAACCATGACCATCAAACGCAGCAGAGTCAATTTTAATATCCTCAAAGAACCCAATGACCTCATCCTAAGAGACAAAGTATTTTTCCAGGTCATAAACCAAGATGACTTGGAACATCTAACCAAAGACAGTACCCTCCACATAATGAGGTACTCCAAATTTAATAATATACAAACACATAAGATCCAATGCCCAGAACTTGTGGCACTCATAAATGAATACGCTCACATATTCAAAGAGGAGCTCACCAAGCTACCCCCAAACGGGAGGTCAAACATGGCATCAACCTATGTAAAGCCATGCCTAAACCTGCACCTCTCTACAGACTCTCTCCCATGGAGACACAAACCCTCAAAACACACATTGAGGACAACTTAGCTAAAGGCTTCATCCGCCCGTCTGAATCCTCATGGGGGGCAGCAGTGTTCTTTGTAAAGAAAAAGGAAGGCACTCTACGTCTAGTAACTGACTATAGAGCTCTCAATGCAAGAACAGTAAAGAATAAATACCCTCTTTCACTCATAGAGGATCTGTTTGAAAGACTCTCAGGTGCCAAATTTTTCTCCAAAATTGACCTCACCTCAGGGTACAACCAAGTTGAAGTAAAGGAAAAGGACATACCAAAGACTGTGTTCCGTACGCAATTTAGATCCTTTGAATGTAGAGTAATGAACTTTGGGATGACCAACGCTCCCGCAACGTTTGTCACCATGATGAACCAAGCACTAAATGGTCTCTCAAATACATTATGCGACCTTGACAATATCATCATATTATCAAAAACAAAAGAGGAACATCTCACACATGTCTGCAAGACACTCAATTGACTTGCAAAGCACAAACTCTATGCCAAGCCTAGTAAGTGCCAATTTATGGAAAATAAACTCCTGTTCTTGGGCCACATTGTCTCTGATGGTGGCATCAAAGCAGATCCAGACAAAATTAAAGCCATAAATAACATGCAACACCCCACCTCCGTTAAACAAGTTAGATGCTTTCTTGGTATGATAGCTTACCTAAGGAAATACATCAAAGACTGCGGAAAACTAACTGCACCAATCAATGAATTAACCAAGGGTAATGCCAAAAAGAAATTCATCTGGACTCCAGAATGTGACAAGAATTTCCATTTATTAAAACAAGCTTTGATCAAAGCACCAATCTTGCAATACCCTAACAATAACAGGTGCTAAGAGCTCAAGTCAGATGTCAGTGACACCGCCATTGGCGCAGTCCTTCACATCCGCCAGCCAGGGAAGCAAGACTTCCTGTCAGTATGTTACAAAAGCAGAAAACTAACTAATACTGAGCAGAGATACCCAATACATGATAAGGAATTGCTAGCAATATACCACGCTTGCAAGGAATGGAGATGTTACTCAGAAGGACATTTAAACGTCTGAGTACTAACTGACCATAAATCCTTAATCTATTTCAAAACTCAGAATGCACTTGCACGGCAGCAAGCCAAATGGATGTCCTTGCTGGAACAGCTTAACCTGGACATCCAGTACAAAAGGGGGTAGAGCTGGTCACGGCTGATGCTCTCTCTAGACTATGTCAGCCTAGAGAGGATCACCCTGACCACCTGGACCCTGACTGGCCAAACCTGTACAACACTGATTATAAAACCAAAGGGAAAGACCCCTCAACACATCAACTGACCCACAATACATTAGTAAGAAACAAAAAGTACTTACATGTATCAAATAGCACAGTATACCAAATTATTAATGACAAACATATCCTGTACATCCCACTTGCACAAAGAGTTGACACCATACTAAGACATCACCGCCTACTAGGCCATAAAAAAGCTAACAACCTATACCACACACTAAAAGAGATAGTATGGTTGCCCAACCTCAAACAGGACATAGGGGATTTTCTGAAAAAGTGCACAGTGTGCAAGAAATACACCAGTACAAAGGCTCCTCAGCCAACAGTCAACCCAGTACCAGACTCTGAACCATTTAAGGTTTGGGGGCTAGACATAGTGGGGCCCTTCCCAGCAACAAAGACAAACCAATGTTTCTTAATTGTAGCTATTGACTTTGCCACACACTGGCCCATCTGCTGAGCAACAAAGGACCACAAATCAGAAACCATCAACTGTTTCATTAACAAAGCAATCATAGCCAACTATGGCACTCCAGAATACATCATAACTGATAGAGCAACAGAGTTATCAGGTCACATAGTTAATGACAACTTGAAATCCAAAAACATTAAACACTCCACAACCTCTCCATACAGGCCACAGGCTAACGGGAGAGTGGAACGCCTAAACGGCAGCCTTATCAGGACCCTAGAGAAAATAATGGATGGCAAAGCCAAAGACACATGGCCATTATACGTGAAACATGCATTATTAGTATCCCAAGTCTGCACCAATCAAGGGACAGGCTATTCACCGTTTGAGCTAACCTACGGGTACAAACCGGAAATAATCACCCACAACAAACAACCATACATAAATATCCCCACGGGGAAACCCCCCACAGTAGAGCAAGCATCAAACCTACAAAACATTTGCCTCAAAGCAAAAATAGCTGAAATGAAGAGGCTCAAGACACAAAAGGTAACCTCCACAGAGGAACCACTTCCCATCAGCTCCCCTGTCTGGATTCTAGCTGGCAACAGAAAGAGACTAGACTCAGTACACAGGGGACCAGGAAGAGTCATCAAATACAGACTAGAGCACAACACGTACCTAGTAAAATTCCAAAGCGCCAAAAACCCAATTATCAAGAAATAACACAGAACCTGTCTCCACCTCAGTAAAGGAGAGCACTCAACTAGACTGGTACCAACTAGCAAACAGCTCCAGGAGCATCAGGCGGCAGCCGTTAAGACAAAGCCCCCTCCTGATGCACCAGAGTAACCCCTTAAGGGGGGTGTCAAGGGCCTGGATGTACAGGCATTCTGGCTACCACCAACCTACCCAACATCCAGCCATTGCCTGATTTAGTCCCTTTCCAATATACCGTTCAACATACCAAGAATGGTAACTAAGCATTATCACCTGACCCTCCAAGTATCCAGTGGCTTGAACCCATCTAGCACATGACCAACCCCTGGGTTTGATCCAACTAAATCCCCGCCAGAGTCAAGTCTATATAAGCCTAAAGTATTATCCAATAAAACTTACTTCTCTTCTTCCTTGATTTCCATATTTGAAGCTTCCCCAAAAGGCGCTCCTTATCACTTTAGAAGATATGGGGAAGGTAATGCTAAGTGTATACTTCCTGGAAGTATACAAAGCAAGGTAAGGGGAAAGTTAAGATTCTGCAACTGAATCAATTATAGTTCAGTATTTAGATCAGGGGAGACAACAGTCCAATAGAAAGGGCAATAATAAGAATAAGATAATGTTTATTGAGGAATTTCATAACTAATATACCATATAGAGAAGCCACAAGTCCACTCGGGTGTCAGTGACAGGTTCAATTTAAGGTTTGGGCTGTGGAATAACTTGTGCAGGGATCAGTGTGTTGAATTGGCAGAGCTCTTAATTGGGAGATAGTTCCTGTCATTTGACATTGCATCAGATTGATCCATGCCATTAGATATGTCATGAGGTGACTCATCAAGCGCCCCCTATGTATAGTGAGATACATTAGTGGGCAAGGATGGAATCTTGGTTGCAACAAAGAGGTGGATGATACTTTATTTAATATGAAAATATCATACTATATAGTATCATAGAACGCCACATACTTTTCAGGTAGTATCCCTCTTAAGACTCAAAAATGGATGATACCCATACAACATCAGGGTGTTGCATGTATGCCACTGACTATTTGGTGGTTGAGTTAATTTCTGGGAAACAGTTCTCCAAGAGAGAGCAATTGCATATGTTGAATAAATATGTGAAGCCTTTAATATATAATGATAAATATAACTACATAATTATGCTTAATCATAACACTTAGCTATATGGATTGATATAAATGACACAAATAATTCATATTAAGCTCTTTAAAAACTATGTACCAGCAACTCACCATGTAGGAAGCAAAATTGCCACTTGATGGGCCAAGGCATAAATTTACAATCCCTTAAATAAGGTTTCAATGAGGACAGATATCATTCCCAGGTGGAAGACTTCTCCAAATAAGCAATAGTAGCCCAAAAGCAGGTTGAAACACCCAAAAACATGTAGGCCCTCAAGCATGATAAAAAAGAGGTAGCAAGAGGGTGAAAAACATTGTTAGAGGTTGGGCCAGTTGGTGCGGGTTTAGGCTTAGGCTTATCCACAAAAGGAGGAGAACCAGATAATAAGGAAGTAGTGTACCATCTACCTGGCACAACAGGTGTCCATTATTTGAGTTTTTGTTTTTCTACCACAAATGGTGCGCCCTCAGGATACCAGACCACTGGTGGATTTGAACAGCAGGAATTGGACCCACCGTCCTGAGTTGCAGCACCATATGTTGGGTCTCCCCTATTAGTGATTGTGTCACAGCTTTGGGGCACTACCCTGAAGGGCTCTACTGTATCCAGAACATGCTTGCCTCAAACAGCTTCATTGCATTTCATCTCCTTGATCAATGTAGTAAGAAAGAACTAACACTTATATAGCCCACCGGCAAAAAGAAGGCTCAAAGAGACCATCCCCCAGGAAAATTTGATTCATTTTTTTCAGTGACACCTGAAAGTCAATTCATGCACCATATTCCTAGGAGGTTCAACAGTACACACCACATTTTTAACTGTTATTTGTAATTGTAAGTTATGAACTAAAAGTTTACAGTAGAGGGCCTCAAGGAGGCAACAGTTCATAACCACCTCCACCATAGAAGTCCACTCTTCATTCTGACGCTAAGCCACCTTATCTCCTGTACCTGGTCTGGAGTTAAGGTCAACAAAAGGACATACAAGCTGGAGCAGCATCAAAGTCACAAGCCATTTAAACCCAACTCTTCCCAAGGTGAGAAGCTTGGGTGGTTTCATGATCAGTGAAGAAAAAACCAACAAGATAATAAAGCTAAACAAAGGGATAAAGGTTTTATTAATTGAGAAATCAAGGATAAGATATATCACTGGGTTTTATAGTGGAAGAGAAAAGAAAAATCAAGTCTGAAACAGTTGGGTGAACCTCTGGGGAGTTGGAGGAAATAGAGGTGGTCCAAAATTGTATCAAACAAGCATGAAACATAGCTTAACCTTAAGATCCTAAACTTTCTTTTAAACCATTCACTTTGAAACTTTGAGTCAAGGCAAAAAACAGCTGTTTCTGAAGCTTTAACATCAAAAACAGTTTTCAGCTGTTGTTTTAAGCTCATATGCTGATTTTTGGAGCCTTGGGAATCACTAGGAGTATTAGCCACGTCATTCAATAGACAGAAAGATTCTGATTGGCTGTGTGATAATCAAGATAAGATTTTAAACTAATTACTAGCAGTTGGTAAGTTTTTGCATTTAAAAACAAACTCAAACTCTTAAGGGTAAAGATCTTGGGTTTGATCTTTATTTGCAACATAAGTGTAATATACAAGTATTGTGGGTAGTACTTTGGTGCTTTAGGGGAACAATTTAGCAGTTGGAACCTTGTCAGGGATCCAGCCTGTGGTGGGGGTCTTGAGAAATTACGGGCGGACGGCCCACAGGTCCTGCAGAAAGAGCTCACCACAAGATTGGAGCTAACTTTACAATATAAGATAATGATTTGCTCAGAAGAGCCCATGGTCTGCTAGCAGGCACCATTGAATCAATCAGGCTGGTGAGGGTAATGCACATCACCCAAATATCTGTGTGAAGGTGGATTCATTGGTTGCAACAGATTTCTGCAGGTAGTCAGGCTGCAGGGTGAGGGGTGGTGTTGTTGGAACTAGATATGCGGGCAGGTAGTTGTACTTGTCGCAGAACAGCAGGGGAGGTATGGTGGCCTGAGTTCCTTCTCTAACAATGGTTTTGGTTTCTCTAGTTCTGGCTTCTGGGTCATAGATTAGGATTTCCTCTAGGGTGAATTCCAAATATGCTGGGTTGGGTGGGTATTCTATGGAATGTACCGGGCCAAAGGGAGCTCCTGGTGGATAATATAGTTTGGGCAGTTGGTCTGCGGTTTCTTGGTGTTGTTGGGTGTGAGGTACAGAACCACAGGACATAGACTGAAAATAAAATAGAACTAAAATCAAATATGAAATAACCTGGTTGAACCAAAGGTTCATGTCACTTTATTGCAAGAATGGCAATGGTCAACTTCCTGGCGGACCAGGGTATAATTATACCCATCTGCCATGGAGAAACTTTTAAAATTTCCTTCAGGCCTGGTGATACCGTCTACCAGGGGTTTGCAGCCCTTGGTGGCATCCATTGTGGGAGATATTTCATTGGCTGGCTCAAACTGAGAAGACTCAAATTTCCCATTTGGGTTGCAGGGTTAGTCATCCTTGGGTGGCCTGCATTCCACAGAAAGTTTCTTTGCTTCCCCTGCTGCAGTGGCCCAAGTTATTTCAGGCTCCTTGTCTTGGCCTGCACTCTCATTGATTGGGTTAACAGGAACCTTTGGCTTGGGAGGCCTTGATGCAAGTAATTATTGTTCATCCAAACTCAGGAGATTCCCCAAAGTCAAATCTGCTCTGATTCAAGTTCAGGAAACTGCAGGCGGCCAGTCCTGCGGGCTGGCGGCCCGCAGGGTTTCAGGGTTTGAATCCTGTAGTTGGGGTAATCCCATAAGCATAGTTAGCAAGAGTTTTTCATTTGTGACAAACCCTTTCAAGGTAGTAAAAATTAAATAGAGGTTCATAATACCACAGAGGTCTTTGAAAAGAATGTGGCATTGTCTGAGGCTGCTGGCAAGGTACAGAAGGGTACAGTAGAAAGACACATATTTTCAGGTCTGAAGTAGGGCAAGATGACACCAAAAGTTTTCAGGAGGTGAAATACAAGGAGTTTGGTTTTGATGACTCATGATATGATATTTTCCTAGGGTCTCTTGGTTCAGATCCAATATGGACACAAGTCTTCTGGATGCTCTCAATCCCAAGACAAGCTGTTATAACAGCTGTGAAGATGAGATAATTCATCTTCAATTTGGTGAGAGGTATTGGTTTGGTAAGTTTACTTGCTCTGGTTAAGTAAAGGATTGATTTATGTGATAAATATTGAGGATTATATTAACTCAATGATAGCACAAACTATCATTAAGGAGTTTGTCTTTATTTATACTTACTTTCATATAAAGGAAGGTATGAGTGAAAAAAGGATTTGGATACCAATATCTTGGCTTGAGTGTGACTTGCCTTTCTTGGTGAGCCTCTGTTCATTTCCTGCAAAGTTTTATGGCTGGGTAGTGAATTATTACTAATCTGAGAATTTTGGATCTTGGGCATGAACTTCTCTTCATGTTCTGAACTCTAGTCACATGTCTTTGCTTTATTGGAACATGTTGACAAGGGTAGTGTCAGGGCCCAGAATGCCTTGGACAATCAGCTAGCCTTCCTAGAGATAAAGCAACCAACAGCATGGGAAACATTACCAACTGTCTTTCTGGGAGAAACCCTCTTTTCTGATCACAAATGGCCTGGATTTTGCAAGGCTCACGTGCCACCAATCTCTAGCATCAAATCTAAACACAAATTCCAGTACATTTACTATCGGGAAATGGTAAATTGGGAGGGCAATTGATTGATCACGCAATCAGGTGCTCAATTGCTTGCAGGATCTAATAATAGTTGTGGCACCTTGGCATGCTGAAGCCAAACCAAGTTTCATGTTATACCAGCCAATGCCCTTTCACCCCTAGGTCCAAGTGTGCAATTTCTGAGCCAAATTGCAAGTATCACTGAAAATGATGCCACCAGGCCTCTGGTGGCACAAAAGGCTAAGTATTCCACAGTAAGTAAAAATAGTGAGGAAGAAAAGCTTTCCTCACTGTTGACATCTTAAAATAAACAGCTTTATGCCCAGGACCCATTATTTTCTTGCATGAATTATCTATTTTTGCCCTAATAAATCATTCTGTTTTCATCTATTTATGAATCCACTTCACAATAAAACCACACTTATCTGTTTCCTCCTGGTTCTGCTCCTGTCACTTTAGTTAAGCCACCTCACGCCTTTGATGTGAAGTCCTTCTATCCTCATCACCTGGATCTTCCTCCTGGCCACCCTAGAGTGTCCATTCCAACTACTATTAAGGAGATTCCTCTCACTCCCCCCTATCCAATGTGCCTCCTGCCCAAGACTTTAACAGGTTGGGGTTTGTTTACATCACAGTATTGGGGCTGGCCAATCAGGCCGTGCCCCATACTGGAAGTTGGCACCCTTTGGCTACAGCTGTGAATTACCTTGTCAGGATAGCACCAATTGTGTATATGTCCTTTCAGGCCTGGCCTGTATCTCCTGTGAAAGTTAAGCCGGACTCCAGTATGGGCTGTGACAGGTAGATTGGAGTGCTAGGTATTGTAAATTGGGTTTGTTCTTGATTTAGCCTCTCATTCTGCAGAGCAGCAACCTTGCATAATTCTCATTTTGGGAATCCCAGGGCTGTCCCAGGTGCTACTGGCAGGGCAGTGAAGCCCAGGCTGGTAGGGATGAGATTGTCATGTTATGGTAAAATGCCAAATGAAAGAAATAGTGTGACCTCAGAAGACAAAAACCTAATGTAGATCATCAGCCAACCCCTTGAAAAAGTTGAACAATTTGAATGTCATTTTTGTCAAAATAAATGGGTCAAAGCTGAAGTTGCACTGATAGCCCTTGAAAATCAGGACCTGTCTTTCTTTGTGTCAACTAATTATGATAATAGAGTTACATGGTACACCTTGGTTAAAAAAGACTGCTTGACCTGCTGGTTGCCAGAATTTTTTGAATTGTGTCACGGCCCATACCAGAGTCCAACTGGACTCCCACAGGGGAGGCAGGCTGGGCCTGGAAGGCCATGTACACAATAGGCATGATTTGTACCAGGTAGTTAACTGCAGTAGGTAGGGGGCACCAACTCCTGGTATGGGGCACAACTTTGTTGGCAAGCCCCAATACTGTGATTTAGAAAATACCCAACTTACTGAAGTCCTGGGAAGGAGGGGCATTGGGTAGAGGGGGAGCAGCAGGAATCTCCTTCATAGCAGGCGGGAGATCCAGATGATGGGGGTGGAAATACTCCAAGTCAAGAGCGCGGGGTGGATTAACTGAGGTAGCAGGAGTATAACCAGGAGGATATGAATAGGCAAGTTTATATTGTATTGTGGATTCCTAAATAGATGCAAATATAATAATTAAATTTGAGCAAAAATAGACAATTCCTGCAATAAGATAATGATTTCTGGGCATAAACTTGTTTTATTAAAATTTCAACAGTGAGAAGGGCTTCTCCTCTTCACTACCTATACTTACTGGTAATTTAGTGGACTTTTGTGCCACAAGAGAACTGGTGGCATCATTTTCAGTGATACTTGCAATTTGGCTCAAAAATTGCGCACTTGGACCTGGGGGTGAAAGGGAATTGACTGGTATAACATGAACCTTTCTTGAACTGCAGCATGCCAAGGTGCCACAGTTATTTATAGATCCTGCAAGCATTCAAGCGCCTGCTTGTACAATCAAACAATCACGCTCCCAATGTACCATTTCCCAATAGTTGAGAGTCCCAAATTCAATAATAGAATCAAAGCTAGGGATATAAGGCTTGTGTGTCTCTCAAATCCTGGGCCATTTGTTAGTTGAAAGGGGGTTTTCTTGCTCTGAGAGATACTTGGTAAAGGTTCCCAAGCTGTGGGGGTTTTTGCCTCTAGGAAGGCCAGCTGATTGTCCAGGGCATTCTGGGTCCTGACAAATTTTGATGTCATCAAATAAAATTCCAATGCATGTCCCCAATCACTGAAAATATTTTAATTGAACAATCAGAGGTTGTGAAAGCCCCACCTCCCAATCCTAAACTCCCTTAAAACTTTTCCATTCACCTCTAGAAACTTGTGTCTAGATACTTTACTCTCATTGAAAATAAAGGAAATTCCTCAAAAGTTCTTGAATATTTGGGCCTTCTGGCTCCCATGTTTGATAATTTTGCCTCTGCTGTAGTCCAGTTAGCAGCAGACTCATTGACCATCTCTTGGCCCGCCCTTTATATTTTGGATACTTCAAATCATTATTATGATTTTTCCCTTAGAATGATTTTCTTGACTTAAATTTTTGATTTCCGTCTTCTGCTACACCATAATTTTTTTATATTATTGCACCCTCTCCCAATTTGACCAGTTACTCCTCAAGCAACTGATGAATTTCTTGTTTTACCCTCATTGTTTCTCCTTGAGCAGTGCCACTTACCATCTGACTCTAACAGGGTGGGCTGGTGGGGACTAGCTGGCTGGCAGGATGGTTAGCAGTGAATGTGTGCGGGCTGACAGGTGCATAAAAGGGGTCATTTTCAATTTGAAAATTGTTTTTAAAGCTTTTGTTTTTTGCAGCAGTTTCCCCTGATTGGGGAGACTGCTGCTGGTATTCTGAATGGGGTTCCTTATTTAAAGCGTAGCAAATATTGGTGGTTTTTGCAGCAATGTCAGGAATAAAACTGACACTAAGCCAGTGTTGTATGTCTGGACTGTTGGGTATAGCTAGCAAGAATTAGCCCTGGTAATTGTTCAATTACTTTACCTGAATACAGGATAGTAAACCCAAAGTAGGAGTGAACAATATGTTGTGGTAAAAACTTATCTTTATTTCATATAAAAACCAAGTATATATAGAGAGGTGGGAAATTAGTAGAGGGGAAATCAGTGGGATGGAAGGCTGGGGAATTAGGCCAGGTTTGGCAACGATACCATAATCAAAATATAAATATCAATATAAGCTATTGATTTTGCACCCAGAAGTAGAGATTGATTAGGCAATCAGATTATTGACGCCACCTCCATTTAGGTTTCCAGACTCAAGCGCCAAGTATGAGCCTTAATTCTGAAATTGAAGGCCTTGTTTGTTGCCCCTTTGTATAACCTTCAAATTGCCAAATTACTGAGAGGATTCAAGTGGAATCCAGAATACTCTGGTATCCACTAGTTCTTGATCAATTGGTTGAGCAATTGCCTATGTGTAATTATGTTCTGAATCTGACTTCAAATTTAATGTCCATCACATTTTAGCACATTGCGACAGCCAGTAACTTCCAAGTTAAATTTATAATTAAAATTGTTTTCTTATGTCTTGTCTTCCTTGGTGCTTCCCCAAAATTTGTTATTGACCAGGGAATTAATACAGGTTGAGCGATATGTTTGTTGAATTTCACAAACAGGAAGATGAGGGTCATAAAAATCAAATTTGATAACCATGAAACTATGATGTGTTGGTTATTTTATTGTAACAGTATTATTTGATTCATATAAATGAACATTTATGTACTTAAATAGGTGGTTTTTGTTCACTAAAGCAGAAAATATGTTGCCTTTTTGACAATAGTTTCAATCCCCAATAAATCCCCCCTTGGTCACTATATATTGCCATGACGTAATGTTAAAACCTTGAATCAATCCAGGACCTGATCTGAACTGTTGCCCATAATAATCAGCCTTTATACTCATCAAACTTCTCTGAAGGATCCTAACTATATCAACCTTATTGCACTATCTTCAATTGAATTGTATCAAACCAACCCCTAGCCATATTTATGTGACCTATTCTGAAAATTGATTCTAAAGTTATTATTGACACTGTAGATCCAGAACCTGTTGGGAAAAATGTGGGATTGTCAAATTCTTTTGTATGAACTCACCAACTTAATGGAGTAATTTTTATT
Source organism: Entomophthora muscae (assembly GCA_014839935.2). Lineage (NCBI taxonomy): Eukaryota > Fungi > Entomophthoromycota > Entomophthoromycetes > Entomophthorales > Entomophthoraceae > Entomophthora > Entomophthora muscae. The sequence goes on from QTSX02000115.1 coordinate 263,727, forward strand.
CCAGAACAACTTGCTTTTTTATATAAAAGGATGAAAATATTCCAGCAAGTTGGTGAGTTTACGCAAAATGATTTGACAATCCCACATTTTTCCCAACAGGTTCTGAATCTACAGTATCTTTATAAAAATAGAGCCCCTTTTTATAAATAAGCCCTTTGTTTCTTTTTTAAAAATCCTTCTTATTTTCTTCTTTAGCTGTTAGCACAGAGTCTATTTATGTCAATATCAGCCTTTCACCTAATGGATGGTATGCTGTAGGAGCACTTTCAGATGTTGTGGATTATGGTAATTTATAAAAGTATTTCTGTAATTGAATCAGAAGAGTTAGGTATTTTGACTGAAAAGAGCTATAATAACAGTCAGTCAGTTATGAGAGGATGTTTATGTGAAATATGCTTAATGGGTAAGCTTTGTAGC